>JACEEZ010014105.1:20000-98955 GCA_016584305.1 Chionoecetes opilio | reverse complement strand
GGGGACCCAACAGACACCTGGACCAGGCTTGGAGTAATTACATTGGTTTGGGTCAATTACAATTACAATTAGGATGACATATCCAACTACTCAATTACAATTACCAGGAAGGATTTTTTTAAATTACAATTACAATTACTCAATTTAAATATTTCCCAATTACAATTACAATTACAGCAAAGCTACTAGTGTTCAATTACATATTTCAATAACATTTTACACAGTATATACTGAACTAATTGCTGACTTTTTAAATACATACAGAATATATTATATATATATATATATATATATATATATATAAGGAAGGAGATGATGTCAAGCTCAAGCTCGATCTTGACAGACCTACATAGCGATCCTAAGCAGAAGAGGTCACAAGAAGAAGAACAAGCCAGACACAGGCCGTGGCTGTCAAAGGTATAGCTTATTATCATGACTATTGCTCATTATTATATAAATTATATATGTCAGCCCTCGATTTAACGGACTAAAAGGGGGAGAAGTGGTTCGTTAAAGCCGATGGTCCGTTAGAGCGAGGGTATTTTCCCAAGGGTGTGAAAATATAGGAAAAACACAGGAAAAATTGTTAAATAAATGAGAAATAATCACAAACACAACCAGACCGTGTAGCTATGTGTAGACATAATCGCATTTGAATAGCTATTATTCATACATTTGAATAAAGATATGAAAATACAAGCAAGGGTCTCATCCACGCCTGGCAGTGCGGCCGCGGCAGCAGCAGCAGCATCATGAGACATTATAATCACCCCAAAATGAGATATAAAGGAAGAAAAAGTCTCCCGTAAAGTGATGAGTTATCCCTAAAATGTTGGTGTTTACTCTCACCGTCTGGCTACTGAAAGGTAAACATAGGATCACAACTAAAAGGAAAAAGGAAAAGAAAGAAAACTAAGAAAGGGCTACAGTGGCAAAGGAGATATGTGTCAAGCTCGAGCTTGACAGACCTACAAAGCGATTCTAGGGAGAAGAGGTCACAAGAAGAAGAAGAACAAGCCAGACACAGGCCGTGGCTGTCAAAAGTATAGCTTATTATCATGACTGTTGCTCATTATTATATATATTATATGGTTGTGAAGTGCAGTTCTATAAAAGGGTACACTATTTAGGTCAGTGAAACACTGGTTTTAAACCTTAGAAAAAAGGGTGTTTAAAGGGGTAAATTTTAATGGGGTTTAAATAAAGGGGGGCCCACGCCGTAACACTAATAGTCCCTTTTTTTAAACAAAACACACCTTCTACCATACATAAAACTGGGAAAACACAGGCTCCTTCCTTATATATCTTAATATTGTGATCCCATAAAAAACCCCTTTAAAACCCCAAAGGGTTTCCAAAAAAAAAATGAGAAAATAAAAAAAATTATGTTGAGTTGACAATTAAAGCGGCGATAAGCATTTTAAATTTGGGGCCATTTTTGCCGAAAATTTTGGGTCAGGGAAAATGGAGTCCTTTAAAAATTTCGAAGCCCTTTTAAACCGAAGTATTTTTAAATCGAGGGTCAACTGTAATATATATATATATAATATATATTATAAAATAAAAATATATATTAATATATATTTTAATATATCTATATATTATATATATATAAAATAAAACAACACCCCACCCCACGAGTATTTTACTCAACCTCGATTTTCCGGAACTCCCTATTGCGGGTTTTCGGTTTCCCCCGGTCATTGTTTTCCCCGGGAAAATTTTTTGGGAAAGGGGCCGGAATAGGGTTCCCGGAATGTTTGGGACTTTTAAAAGGAAAAGAAGGGCCCATTCAAATTTCCCCCCGGGCGGTGAGGTTCCCGGCCTTTAGTTTGAAGAGGGCGGGCCCACTAGGGGTCAGGGCGGGCACACACAGCCGCTCGGGGTGAGTATTATCGCCACAATGCCTCCCCTTTCCCCCTGCCGCCCCCTCCGCGGCCAAAAGGGCCCAAAATCCCCCGGGGGTTGTGTGGGGGCAGCATTCTTTTTTACGAGGGGGCAGTCCCCCTTTGTTTATTAAACCCAAAAGAAAATAAAAACCGGGCCCCACGCGTTGGGGGAATTTTTTACTAATTTTGATTGTTGACCCAAAAAAAGGCCCTTTTTTTTTGGTCCAGTAGGGTACGCCGTTAACAAAAATTCTTTTTTCTCAACCTTGGCATCCCAAATTTTCCCCATGAAAATGGAATTCTAAGACGATTTTATCTTTTTCCATTTTTGCATTTGAGCAATTCTTACTATGAAAAATGGGCAACTTTTATTTTCCCACCTTTATCGAATAAGCTTAAATGAGTATGCAGGCCCGGGTTTGGGTTCCTGTTTTTTTGCATCATGCCCAATTGATTTTCCAAAGGACTAGCGTGGTAAGCTTTTTTCTGATCATTTGGGTTCATGGGGCACTACATCACAGTGTCACCAGCCTCTACGTTAAACCTAGAACGGCCCCATCATGCCCTTTTTAGACCTGAAGCAGGGCATGGTCCCCCGGGTGGGGGGCCCCGACCCCGGATGAACCCGTCCCCTAAACGGGCGGGCCCCCCAAACTGCTCCCGGGGCGGGCCTCTGTCCCCTGCTTTACGACTCTTTGGGGGGCTTTTGAGTGGGGAAAAGAGAACTCCGGAACCTCGTACGGCTTACCGGGATCTCCTGGATCTGATCCCCCGGACGGGTGAACAGGTGAAGGGCCGGCTCGTACCCCTGGCCAGGCTGAAAGTGATCGGGTTTCTGAAAGGGCTGGTGGCTGACAAATTCACCTTGGGGTGTGTTGGGCGGGCCCTTACCTGGTTTTCCACATACTCCTCGCCACCCCTCAGTTTCCAAAATCGGGGGTAAACGGCGAACCTGCGTCCCCTAAATCTAAAATCGCCATAAAAGCGAGAGGACACATTCTG
This sequence comes from Chionoecetes opilio, assembly GCA_016584305.1. Lineage (NCBI taxonomy): Eukaryota > Metazoa > Arthropoda > Malacostraca > Decapoda > Majidae > Chionoecetes > Chionoecetes opilio. Next base: position 96,064 of record JACEEZ010014105.1, on the reverse strand, counting down.
AGTGTGCGAACCATGCTCCTTTTCCGCACGTAGAAGGTCCAGGGGGCTTTTTTTTTTGGGCCCTTTTTGGACTGCGACCTCATCACTCTGAGCGGGCGTGAGGTATTTTCTTGGGGCCGTCCTCTGCCCTGTGGTGAACCTTGATGTAAAAAAGTAGAGTTTGAAGAAACACCTGGGGGCAGTACTTGACTAGGATTTCCGGGGTTGTTCAGTTTTTTGGGCCGGGCCCGGGTTCCATGCTTTTTTTGGTCCAAAATGTACAGCGAACGACGGGGGCTTTTGGGGAGCCACCCTGGAGGGGGGCACCTTGCCACACTGATTTTCCGGGCAGCTCGGCGGGAAAGAAAAGCCCCCCGTTTTCAAGCCGGGGACCGGGTTTGGTGGGAAAGCCCTTTGCGGGGGTCATTTTGGACATTTTGACCAGGATATATTTCCCCGGTACTCCGTGAGATCTTCACCGCCGGGCACCCCCTCTGAACTCTGCGTTGTACGGGCATCTATTCAAACTTTGGGGCAGCAGGGCTGCACACTGGGCCCTTTAAGCCAGTTGGGCAGATGAGGTAGGGCCCGTCGATGCTGGTGATAAGGTGGCGAAGGGGCAAAATCGTTTGTGTGCAACACGCATATATCCAGAAGAACCCTTTGGGCCCAGCATCCTTTTTCCAAAAGGGGTTTAGTACCCCCCTTTTCCCCCCCGTGTTGGCCCATTTTAGGGCACCCCTTTTAAATAAAGATCAGTGAGTCGGTGGAGTCGTATGTCACCAAACCCGGGTCATAGAGACCTGAGCCACCCCTTGGGAAAGATTTCTTCTCAGGTGGCACCCCCGGGGCCTCTGGGACAAAAATGCCCCAAAAGGAAACTTCCAGATGGCCCTCTGTCCCCTGACGCATGCTTCCCTGATTTAACCTTGGGGGGCAGTTTTTCCCTTTGCTGTCGGGAACCATCGCCCTGGGGTTTTTCCCTTCCCCCCATCGTAAAAACCCAATCCAAAATATTTTGGGACCCTGGTGCTTCCCCCGGTCAAGGTCCTGGGGCCCATACCATGGCATTTCCCGCCCCGCCCCCTCAGCTTTTTAGGATCGCAGACCAGGTTAAAACATGTTTGGGGAAAAGGTGGCCCCTCAGCGATAAGGTCCTGGGGGAATCCAGAAGCCAAAGGGAGCGCAGCAGTTGGGGGGGAACGTCGAAAACCCGGGGGGCTTGCCAGCGCCAGGGTTTCCCGGGCGGCATTGTGTTTCTTCCCTTTCAGCTGGCCTGTCCCAAATACTGGGATCACAAGGGGGGGCCAAAGGGGCCCCCGCCTTCCCTGACAGTCGGTTACCAGTTTTGGGGGAGCCTCCTTTGGGTCCTGCCTCTTTCCCCTGAGTGGGGAGGGTGAACGACTCCTCCGTTTCCCCCCCCTTTAGAAATTTTGGTGATCTTCAGCCGGGGCCCCGGAACATCGCTCATTTCACTCAAAAACGTCTGGGCCTTTTCACTTTCTGCTTCTGCTTCTTCAGCTTAGGCCCCCCTCTTCCAACTGCTTTTCCTTTGGGTGGGTTTTACTTGTCTATGCGTCTCATTCTTTTCTACCCCTGTCATCATCATTGCACTTCCTCTCCAACTTTGATCCTTGGTGTAAAAGCCCCTTCCCCGGTTTAAAATAGGGGCTTTTTCTGGCCGGGGGGGGAGTCCCCCACTGCCCCTGTGCTCTTGCGTGGCACAGCTGGGGGGTTTGGGGCCGTGGGATTCCTGGCCCCCTTTCAGGGAAGATCGTGTGAGGGGAGGCCGTTATGTCAAACAAACCTGTCCAATTCTTTTCTAAAAGGGAAATTTCCCTTTTCTGCTTTAAATTGCTCTGTCCCCCTCACCACTTCCCCTAAACCCCTTTTTCCAAAAAAAATTTTTAAAACCTTCTGGTTTACGGACCCCGGTCAAAAAAAAAAAAACCCCTGGAGGTTGGGAAACTGGGGGGGTTTGATTTCTTCCCCTGGGGGAAAAAAAACAATGGGGGTCAGATCCTTTTGCAATGTCCCCTCCGGGTACCCCCGCTTGTCAACTTCCCCCCGGATTCCGCTGGTTCCCTTTTAGAAGGGTTCCCCCTTCATCCGCCGCGATTTCGTAGGCAAACCCCACTCACAAGGGAAACCCCCGGGGTTTCCACCGCCAACAAAGGCGGCCAAAATTTTATCCCCCGAGGGTCTGTCTAGGTGGGGGGGCTTCGACCCCCTTTGGTTTTCAAGAAACCCCTCCCAAAAAGACATCAAGAATTGATGGGTAGGTGCAAATGAAGCCGTTCTTTAGGGGGCTAAGCCCATGTTTTGCATATAAAAATTTAAAAAATCCATTTTTGCCTTTTCAAAAAAGGGGCCCAAAACCAAAAAAATTTAAGGGGGACAAACCAAAACCCCTTAAAAATTTAATTTTACATAAGAAAACACCCTGCCAAATTTTGAAAAAAAATCATATTTCAATTTTATTGGGGCCTAAAGGCTTACCCTAATAAACCCGGGTCGTCTAAAAACAAAAAAACCCGTCTTTATTTATCAACATAAGGGGATTTTTTTTTATCAAAAAAAGGGGGGGGCCCACGAAGTGGAACACTCCCGGCGTCGGGAAGAAATTTCCCAAACGGGGACGTTTTAGGTATCGTTTTGAGGGATATAGGGTATTTGAGGGATTCAACTTCGTACAGAAATGTCCTGTGAGGGGAGGACAAAAAAAGGAAAGCAATCTTTCTTTTCCTGCTCACAGGACATTTCTGTACGAAATTGAATGCCTCATACATCATATATGCTCAAAACCATACCAATAACTGTCGCCGATAGGAATTCTCGCCGACGTCGGCGAGTGTTCCACTTCGTGGCCCCCCCCCCCTTTTGTTGATAAATAAAGACGGGTTTGTTGTCGTAAGATGCCTGGACATGCCCTTGTTGATCAAGTCAATTTAAGTAAGTATTCCCCTCAACGCCCGTTTTCTTTGCCTTTGTTAGTAAACGGACTGCTTTTCGTAAACAGACACTTGCCAACGCGACACCGGGTCTCCCGGGCTTGGCGATGCCCTCCGCATCACCTCCATGGGCCCATACCGCAGTGACTCTTCCCCTCAGCCATGGATAAGGAAAAAGTCGCGCGTCCTGGATGTAACCCTCACCCGCCTCCTTCTGGGTCACAAGACTACTCAGGACTCACCTACACCGCCTCTGTCTGTCCCCTGACCCCCACTGCCCCTGGTGTAGGAATGTTCCGGAGACTATTGAACACTTTCTGCTGCAGTGTTCGCGCTTCCACTCCCACTGTGTAGTGCCACAGTCTTAACTCCTCGCCCTGAATGTCGCCACCTTTGACCTGCCCACCCTGCTTGCGGCGGCTGGCGTCGCCCCCTCACGGCAACACGCTGTCATCCGCCTCACCTCTCTCACCGTCCACCAGCTATACAACCATAAAGTAGGACAGGGATCACAAGCGACTTGAAGATCCGGATCTTTGTCCTCCTGCACAGGTACCGACAATGCCAAATACTCTTGCTGAGTGAGTCCATAACACCGTGGGCTATGCCAATCCGCCGTAAGACTTCTTGACATGACCCGCCGTCATTATGGACTGCGCTACCATGGTATGTTAAACTTTCCAAGATCTCAATGTCCTCGCTGCATGCATGAGCAGACTGTACTGCTTCATCTAGTAAGCCTCCAAACACCTGGACCTTGGTCTTGAGCCAGGAGACCTCAAGTCCCAAAGGCTTTGCCTCCTCGTGCAGCGCCTCGAGAGCCATGACCAGGAACTCCATCGACTCAGCAAAGATTACTGCATCATCGGCAAAAACAAGATCAGTGATCTTGGTTTTGCCGAGGGATGCTCCACAATCACTTTGATCTACAACTTTGCCCAATACCCAGTCCATACAAGTGTTGAAAAGTGATGGGGCAAGGACGCACCCTTGCCTCACTCCTGTATTCACAGGAAAGAAGCTGGATACACCTGCCCCACACTTCACAGCACTCTCAGTCCCAGAATACAGAACAGTCATCAAACCAATAATCCTTGCAGGAATCCCGCGAAGTCGCAGAAGATCCCAAAGTGACTCACGATGCACTGAGTCAAACGCCTTCTTGAGATCAACATAGGCTGCAAGCATCCCCTGTCGAAACTCACGTCGGCGTTCCACCAGGACACGAAGCGCTAGGATACGGTCCGTTGTTGACTTACCAGGCGTGAACCCAGACTGCTGAGGTCTCTGATGCTTCAGCAGATGACTGCGAATCCGTGTCAGCAATAGATGGGCAAGCACCTTGCCTGGCACGCTGAGCAGTGTAATACCGCGGTAATTGTTGCAGTCCTGACGGTTCCCTTTCCCTTTCCAGATAGGGACGACCAGCCCAATTTTCCAGTCAGGAAGAATGGTACCTGATTGCCACACGGCAGTCAGGACAGCATGCAGCCCGCGGATCATGGTCTCACTCCCAGCTTTGAGGAGCTCCACACTGATATTACAAACACCAGCTGCCTTTCCACCCCTCAACTTTGCTACAGCCTCTCTGACTTTGTCAAGAGAGGGTGCGGTTTCGTCAATGGGAGGATCGGCATCCACTGCCTGTAACCCAGTGGTGTGAAGCTGCTCAGTTGGAGGGTCCACCGTGAACAACTGCCCAAAGTACTCAGCCCAACGAGCCATCTGCCCATCCATGTCCGACACGAGGCGCCCATCTGCTGTTCGAATAGCACTCGCCCGAGATGGAGACTTGGAACGGAGCTTCTTCAGCCTCCGGTAAGGCCTCGGTAGGCGGGTCGCAGGTCATTAGCGTAATAATGGCAATGTGGAAATTTTATGTCACAAACATTTATCTAATTAGAGTTCTTACCTTCAAAAACCCATTGTCTATCTCATCCCGATAAAATACCCCGGCCAGTACTAACTCAGCTACTTATCGGTGGATAGGAGGGTTGATAGGGTAGAACAGCGTTTCTCAACCTTTTTACCCTTGTGGAACCCTTGCAATAACTTTCATGTCTCAGGGAACCCCTACATAAAAATTCTTACAAATAATTATTAATATCTTTCTTCCTCTTTTATAAACTTAAAGTTCATAAGGAAAACAATACATATTTCTTTCCCGCCCCACATTCAACTGCCCGCCCACCAGCCGCCGAGTGGTCCGCTCTGCCCCGCCTTGCCGGGAGGTTTATTACCCAACTGAACCAACCCTAACCTCTTAAAGGGGGGATCCGCCCCCTCGACCCCCCGGCGAGATTATGAACCTAACCGAACCTTAACCTAACCTCTTAAAGGGTTGCAGGGCGGGGAGTGTGTGCCTATATGCGCTATTAGACAATTATATAATTTCTACAATACAGGAGAACCTCATTTAACCAGCATTTAAAACAACGGCAGCCTCAAAACAACGGCACTAATCGACCCAGGCATTAATTAAGTATAATTATTTCAAAAACTGAGAAAATCGGCAGAAATTTAGTTGGGCAAGACTGTGGTCCACAGACTCCCTCTCCTCACTCCACCTCCTCCTCTCCTGCCATCCACGATCCTCTACGTCCCTCGTCCACACCATCCAGAGGGCCCTTCACCTTACTAACGAGGGATGGGAGATCGCCTTCCAGTGGGTTCCCTCCCACGCTGGTATCCCAGGCAACGAGGTGGCTGATTCTGCTGCCAGGATGGCCTTAACAGATGTAAACACGACACCCTCCCCTCTGTCGCTCTCCGCGGCCAAATGGGTCTCCCGGGTCTGCCGCTCCACCTGGAATAACACACTCGGCGATGCCCTCCGCATCACCTCCATGGGCCAATACCGCAGTGACTCTTCCCCCCAGCCGTGGATACGGAAAAAGTCCCGCGTCCTTGATGTCACCCTCACCCGCCTCCGCCTGGGGCACACGACACTCACAGCTCACCTGCATCGCCTCCGTCTGTCCCCTGACCCCCACTGCCCTTGGTGCATGAATTTTCCGGAGACTATTGAACACTTTCTGCTGCAGTGTCCGCGCTTCCACTCACACCGGTAGTGCTACAGTTCTCAACTCCGCCTGAACGTCGCCACCTGTGACCTGCCCACCTGCTGGTGGCGGCTGGCGTTCCCCCCTCTCGGCAACACGCCGTCATCCGCCTCACCTGTGCCTTCCTGAGGAAGACAGGTCAACTACCGCGCCTGTGATAGCATCATAGGACATCACCAGGGCTCATAGTGTTCCCCAAGGGATCCTCGCAGCCCTAAAACAACAACAACAACCTCCAGAAACCACAGTATTTATTGGGATTTTGGGCGATTCCATATGAGTAACTCAAAACAACGGCAAAATGAGTTATCCGGCATGCGCTCCCCCCCAAGGGTGCCGGATAAACGAGGTTCTCCTGTATGTATATAAGTTTTGAAGGTTACGCGGAAGTGGATTAATACTGCACAGTATACTGAACAAAAAAAATATTATTTTCTGCTCAGTATCTCAACCTTTGGTCAGATGTCAATGGTCATTAGTGGCCACATGCTTTACACATCCATGTCTTCAGGAGGCGTTGTGCCAGCAGGTGTATGAGGCAATTGCAGCTTGTGGGAGTTATATTAACTTGCTCCCTCAACATAACTACCCCACCCGCAACTGTGAACACCTCCGTGTACCACAACATAACCTGACAGTTTTTCAACACTCACTAGCCTACTCTGGTCTCAAGATATGGAATAATATATCCGACTCTGTTAAGACCCTACCAACATTATGTTCATTTAAAAGGCAATACAAAAGGTATTTATTGTCCAATATGACAAGATATTTGTTCTAATATTTGTTTCAATATATTTCCAATGATGGTCATGTAGATTTATTATAGTGCCAACAATACATTTTATTAGCATTCTACAAATAAATTTTTTGAGCAATTGTCTATGTATTTCTCCTGTTTTTTGTTTTTTTTTTGTTTACCTTGTTTTTTTCTTTTTTCTTTCTTTTATGTAATTGCTACTGACGTCCTTGATAAACTTGTTTGTAAACTACAGAGATGCTGCCCGAATAGCCGTATGGCTTCGTATGGGCTGCTTACACAAATTATGTTATATAACTTTATTAACGTATGTATTATGGTAAACATATTAAAGTGTTTCAGGTGTTTCAAGTTGTGGGAGGTTTAGGCTCTACTTTTTTATTTTATAAGTACATGTACATGAGATTTTCTAGTGATTTTCTAGTGATTCTGCTTTTCTTTTTCTACTCCACATACTAGCTGTGGAAATTATCCACAAACCACCCACTCAATAATTGGTAGTGGTGGTTTTGTTCCCCCCCCCCCCCCCTGTTATGAGGGAGGCATTGAGCATCCGCTCATCAAAGGGGGTGTGTAGGGATGTATAAATATATACCGTATTTGCCGGCGCATAAGACGCAGTTTTTTTCCCTTAAAAAGGAATGCAAAGTTCACCCTGCGTCTAATGCAGCCATATGAGAGGTCGGGCAGAGAATGCAGAACAGCCGGTGGTGTATTACTAAAGGGGTCTGGAGTGATCTGTGTTGAGCAGTAGTCCACTGAGCACAAATTAGTAACTGTGTTATCAACAGTAATGCATAATACTAAGAATAGGTTAGAGTTTAAGAGAAAACAAGAGCTGGGGCAACAAGATAGCGATTGTTGCTGCCAAGATGGCCGTGTCAGATGTAAACATCATCCACCCCCCGCTGCTGCTCTCCATTGTAAAACGTCTGATATCTCAGGTCTGCCACTTCACCAGGGATACTTCACTCGGCGAAGCCCTCCGCGCACCCACCATGGGTCATTACCGCTCAGAGTCATCCCTGCACCCATGGAAAAGACAAACATCCCGCATATTAGATGTAGCCTTAACCCGCATTCGACTCGGGCCACACAAGTTGACACAACAGTTGGAAGGAGATGATAGAAGGGAGGCAGAAAATGGTGATGGAATTTTCGCTGGACTGAGTATTGTTGATAAATGGAATAGTGAATCAAAGAGCATGTTAATGTTTTTTTTTAGTTTGATCAGTGAGAGGAAGGTGTAGTATCTTTGGGAGTCTGTCTATACACACAAGGATGGAGAAAGGGCGTCGTGGCTTTGTAGTTTATCTGACAGCGAATCATTGTACAACGTGGGGATAAGAGGTGCGCGGCGTGTGTCTATGTGTGTCCTGTGTCTGACTGAATTACCTGGCTGGTGTTGCAGTTGTGTCAGCGAGGACAAGTCAGGTCAGCGTCAGGTCACCCACTAATCCTGTTCCCAGACAGCGGGGGGTGGCCTAAGCCGATGCAGGTGCATGTGTGAGTTTGTGTTAGCGCCGCTACAGTGGTAAGCAAGGTGGGATAGGAGACAGCATAGGCCTTTGTACCACCTCGACCCCTCAATCCTCACCCCTGTACCTCTACGGATAAGGAAACTGTATGAAAGAGTGCTAGTAAAAAGGTTGCAACGGTAGATTTAGACGGGACAAAAGTCTTAAGCCAGCCACACACACACCGGCGCGGCCTGTCCGGCCGACGAAAAGGGGCGTGGCTAGAGGCGGCCGGTGTGTGTGTGGGGGTGTTTTTCATCCGGCGGGGCCTGTCGCAGCGGCCGGATGAAAATCAGTCGGCGCTTGAAAATTCCGTCCGGCGCGGCCTGCCGCCTGCGTGTGTGTGGGTGCCTTCCAGCGCGGCCCGCCCCTCGCTCGGCCAGATAATGACTAATTGTACCAGTTATAATTGTATTTATGATAATATAGCTATTATATATGACGTATTATATATAGTATGACGTATTATATATAAGTGTTATATATGGCTGCACATGCAGCCATCACCAACAAGTCATTTTCGGACAGCGGATTCATGTTGTCACCACGGTGGTCCGACGTGTACTGTATATTTTCATGAGGCGGCCGGTGTGTGTGTGGGTCTCGTCCGGCGAACGATGCCTCGCCACTTTTTGTCGGCCGGACAGGCCGCGCCGGTGTGTGTGTGGCCGGCTTTGCACACGGTGCACCAAGACCAAGACGCATCACGGCGCCACATCGTCCTCCTCAAGACCGAATCACACCATACCATCATGGTGACACGGCACTGTCTCATCACATCCGTTAGAATTTCTTACATTCAAACAAATAGACGTGTTACACTTAACGGTGCGCCGCCGTCATGGCTCCAATACACCACCGTCCTGTCACGTAACGGTTTCTGGGGAAAGAATATTTTAACGTAATGAGACTGTGCCGTGCTGATAATTGTTTTCTCAAGGCTTTATGTACCCAAAACAGTGTCTTTTAGAGTTCAACTCCTCTTCTTCATCCACCAGAAGTGCTATTAATGCAAATTTCTTCAACCATAGCCTCTGAGGCACCATGTCTGCTTAGAGGGTGAGCAGGAACTGCCGAAAATGACAAAACCGTGACAAATAGTGTGAATACAAGGCACGGCTGACGGAACGCTGCCGTGATTTCAGAGTGTGAACCAGCCTTCACCTGTACCTTCCTGAAGAAGACTAATCAACCCTCGCGACTGTGATAGATTCATAGGTGTAAACCAGGGCAAATATCGTCGATCCCGACAACGGTGCCCTTCAACAATTACAACAATAACACAAGGTAGAGATGGCTACCTTACAGACAGTGCTACCTAAATATCTTCGTAAATATTTGTTATTGGGCAACCACCGATTTCGAGGCCGAAACTTAGTCCTCCTGAATAGTTTTGATGTGTTTTGAATTAATCTGGCTCTCGTTTTTGTCGGACATCAATGTTTGTTTACATGTGTGTGTGGGAAGGGGGGCAACCTGCACCTCCAGGTCCGCCCCGCAAACATTGCTACGTTTCACACTGCCATATTATTGGTAATATTCGTTTTTTCTCTATATCATCTGTTACTAAACCAAACCCCACCTCTAACCTAACCTAATCTGATTTAACCTAACAACTTTCTGGCTAAAATAACTGTAGATTTTCGGTACTACGTGTAATTCCATTATTATTCAATTGCGCCATGGAAAATGGGGCTCAAAATACTCAGAATGAAGAAAGCTACACGATGGTGTAGGTAAGAGTTCTAGGACTATTGAAAGCCCACTACCAAAATAATACCAATATCTATACTTCAAATATTCCATAAAGTCTAAACACATAGCAGAAAAGCAACAAAGGCATACCTACTACATTAAATCTAAGCTATATGTCATAGGAAGCAAAATATTAGAATATCAATTCGTGGGGGCATCCTGCAATATATTATCACCGATTTTGATTATCCTGTCATTCATTCCCTTTACATTTTAACTAGTATAATTTTTCATTCACATTCATTGCACTGTGAATATTGTATTTAGGTACATGCTCATAATCATTTGCTTTCCCCTACAAATCCTTTTTTTTTTTTAATAACTTTTGATATATTTACGATTTTTTTTCCCCCCTCAAAAACACCAGTATTTTATTTTTTCTAAAAACCTCTTTGTAAAATAGGGGTTCGTCTTATGCGGAGGTGCGTCTTATGCGCCGGCAAATACGGTAGTTATAATGGTAATGGGTATTAATTAAGGAAATTTAAGTAAATGATAAGTACTGGGATAATATAAATGAACATTCCCAGTGGTTATTAAGCATTTGCACCTTATATTACCACCTTAATTTGGAGCGACTGGCTATTGGTCGTCGTTATAATATTGCTCCTATCCTGCGTGTATTGGGTAGGTATTGGTAGGGCTGCCTCGCCGCCACCGACGATTTGACACATGTAGGTAGGATTTGTGCGGCCGGTCGCCGCCGCTGGCTTAAATTTTAGTACACTTCCGGCCTCTACCGAGTTAACATCTCTTATTAAATATATACGTGCTTGTGTAAATAAGTTCCACTCCGGCCCCCACGGGATTAACATCTCTTCTCTGATTATAATGAGAAGAATTGTACATACGTTTATTTTGTACATATAAGTGTTAAATCATAGGACGTGTTAAATACGTCACACTGATTATATCCGTAACTTGGTGTGAAAACCTCCTGACGGCCATATCAAAACACACCGCTTCCGCCCTCCGCCTCCGCCCTTCGCTTTGATCACACGCGACCACTTTGAATAACATGACATTGCAGTATTGATTAAGCCTATGACCAATTCAACCCTACTATCCACCGATAAGTATCCTAGTTAGTTGACTAGTTGGGGTATTGTGTCGGGATGAGATAGACAATGGGTTTCTATAGGTAAGAACTCAAATCAAATATATGTATGACATAAATTTCCACACTAGCCATAACAGAAAAGGCTGTACAACTGAATGGCACACCTCAACCTACTGTAGATGGCAACCCATGAATCATTTGCCAGACCTCTTCCCACTGAAAATGGTCGGAAGCGTATACGTGAAGCAGCATCGGGCAGAAAGACAGTGTGTAAGGGAATCTAAGTTTGTTGAACTCGTCTATCATGTAAACAATCAGTGTTACAAATCTTAAGGGTGGTTCACACTGGCCAAATATCAGGGAATATGTGCAGGTTTTGCTCCCCGGGGCAGCAACCGCAAGAAATATTCCCCAGAAAAACCTGCACTGCTTGATTGGTCTTTATGTGCAGGTTGCCGGGAACTGTCGCGCGCCAAATTCAAACAAATGCAGAAGCCAGCACCACCCTCTTCCCCACTCACCCCAATTATTGGTATAATTTCGGTATTAGGCACGAAAAACTAACTTACTTAAATTTAACTTGCAGATGCGTAATGCGTAAATTAGGGTCTATTTTCAATATACGAGATCGAAAATCCATTGATACGACATTCAAACTGGGGTGAGTAAAATTATCAAGTTTAGAATGCGCGCCCTACCCCTCCCGGGCTGGACAAAGGGGAATTTGGTTGACCCCAGTGAGGTCACCCCTAGCAAGCCGTGACCTGAAGGGTAATTAAGCATATGGCGCGGCCTGACATTTAGGGGTAATTAGCAGGTGTGCGGCCCCAACCTTGGGACCACAGTCAGGTCACCCCTAGCAAGGCGTGACCTCAAGGGTAATTAAGGATATGGCGCAGCCTGACCTTTAAGGGTAATTAGCAGGTGTGCGGCCCCAACCTTGGGACCACTACGCTACCTTCTCTTGTATCACATCACTTGTATCATGGGGAGGCGGTAGCGGAGTGGTTAGAGTCTCCGACAGGCGTTCTCGGTGACCCGAGTTCAATCCCCAAAGAAACCCAAAACCTTTGTGCACCGTGGAGTGGCCTAAGAACACCCACATGCCCTGCCTATCAACTCTACCTTCGACTGCGAGTGCATCGGAGGACACAGGGGGGCGGCATGAGCCTCACAGGCGTCACTATAAGAATCCTGCCTGCGCCACCAACGGGCGAGGACCAACCATCAGAACCCTCAAGTGAACCTCCAGAGCCTACCATCCGAGCCCCGGGTCACCACTACCTACAGGCGCTATAGGCACAGATGTATAAAAAAAAAAAAAAAAAAAAAAAAAAAAAAAAAAAAAAAAAAAAAAAAAAATCACGCGGCGTCCCCTACAGTACGTCTTGTTTGCTTGTTATGCATGTTTTATGTTTAATTAATGTGCAGTTATGTTATTTTGTATGCTATTTTCTCTTTCAGAATGGTTTTTCTACAGAATAGGTAGTACAGTGTGGGTAATATAGACGCTATGTGTTTGTTGTGTTTGCTAGAGTTTATTTTAGCTTGAAAAACATGTCTTTTTTTTTTCTTGTCTTTTTTAATTGATGGGGTCCTGGAACCAAACCTATATTTTACCATTAGTTATGTGTTTCGTTATACGAGATTTCGCTTTACGAGTATGCCAGGTGGAACCTAACTGCTCGTATCTTCGGGACCTCCCTATACAGTAATACCAAAAAATTTCCGTTATAGCTACAGCCAGAAATGGTTGTAAGGTTAAATCAAATTAGGTTATGTTAGACGTGGGGTTTGATTTAAGAGATGATATCAAGGAAAAGCTTCATGGTTGAATTTACCCTGTAAACACTGTTGATGGCTGGGACGCGGGAACAACAAGCCTGGCAATTTGTTCCCCGGAACGAATTGAGTGTTTGAACGTAATCGCGGCACGCGCCCGTATATCACCGGTTTCCCAGGGCATAAAAGTGCAGGTATTTGGCCAGTGTGAACCAGTCTTTACAGGCTGAAGAAAACAGTGGAGGGATTAAAGAGCAGGGTAGCAAACAAAGAATTTGCTGAGGAGACCGTCTCTCTGTAGGGTTCGATCAAAGACAACTCCTACAGAAGCCTACTATACAGAACAATGTTAAATTTATGACCTGAAGTGTGTAATATGTGGTTTTAGCAAGTGCCATGGGGAATACTCAAAGTACAGTACATAATTTCAGAAATGAACAGAGCTAGTAAATGTCTAGTAAAATGCTAGTGTAAAAAATGCTAAATTAGTGTAAATGCTAGTAAATAACTTGTCTAGTAGAGGCAAGTGTTTTTTTCCAGGATGAGGGATATACCAGGACATGCCATCTACAGGACACTAATGCAGTATTCGGTGCACACTTGTATGTCATAAAACATGTATAAATCAGTACTTGGTCAAGTATGATCATGCAAAGACAAAACCAAACATAAGTACAGGAAAATACCTTTTATCCGGATATATCCGGACTTCCGGGTAGCCGGTTAATGGAAAAGTCCGGTTAATGGGTAAGTATACTTACGAAAGATGCATTTACTAAAAATAAACATAATATTGTATGATTGTTTGTATTGCATGACACACCCACACATACCACCCAAACACACACACACACACATACCCCCCAAAACACACACACACACACATACCACCCAAACACACACACACACACATACCACCCAACACCCACACCCACACATACCACCCAACACACACATACCACCCAAACACACACACCCACACATACCACCCAACACACACACACAACATACCACCCAACACACAAAACCCACACATAGCCTACCCACCCAACACACACATACCACCCAACACACACACCCACACATACCACCCAACACACACACACACACACACATACCACCCAACACACACACCCACACATACCACCCAACACACACACACACACATACACCCACATACACACACATACACGGGTGGTATGTGTGGGTGGGTGTGTTGGGTGGTATGTGTGGGTGTGTGTGTGTGTTGGGTGGTATGTGGGATGACTCAAAATACCACTCCGGTCGTGGGGTAGCACTGACCTTGCCCACGGACTGATAAACACTGAATTATCATAGCGCATGGCGCATTATGGCGGGAATAAACAGGGCAGAAGCCACAAAACACTTAAAGACCTTTTTTGGTCGTTAGTCCAACGACGGAACCCACAGCGCGGAAAATTCGTCGATTTCGTCGTTAAAGTGCACACTGGCCAACGACTGCTCAAGACCGTATTAAGCAGAGGTTCGGAAGTCTCCAGACATGCTTTATTATTGCTTGGTATGCTATGAAATATCTTTTTTATAGGTGAATGTAGACATATGAGTAAAGAGATGAAATACAAGCAAGTGACTCATCTACGTCTGGCAGCGCGGCCTTCGGCAGCAGCAGCAGCAGCAGCATGAAGCCCGTGTGGTGGATATCAACACCAACTTCACGAAGGGAGATAGATGTCTTTGGTAATATTTAGTAGGGAGCGAGAACCCCTTGAGGAATCCTATGATCCTGGTGCTATCACAGGCGTGGGAGCTGACTGTCTTCTTCAGGAAGGCACAGGTGAGGCAGATAACTGCGGGTTTTTTCTCAAAAGTTTGAGTGCGGCGCCGCTGGAGCCGCCAGCTCCTCCGCCACTGTAGGTTTGGGCAGGATTAAACGTCGTATTACTCGTTATATACAACTTAGTGATTATGGTGAGATGTTATATATACTTGTCATTATCTAAATCAATGTAAGCACCGTGTGTCACCTTAAATAAGGGTGATTTAAAGATGTTATGATGAGGTGACTGATGGCGAGGCAGAGTGATGGAGAGGCCTTGCCGCGGGCCTCCCCATATCACAAATATTCACTATTTCAACCCACACACATGCACCTTCTACCACCAAAACACTAGCAACACAGGCTCCTTACTTATACATCTTACTTTCTGATACATTAAAACTCCTTAAAACGCAAAACATTCCGAATTAAAACGAGAATTAGTTTGAGATGACGGGGACAAGGCGGGGAGAGGCAGTCTGGCATGCCATTCTTCCCCGGAAATATGTCTCGCTGACTTGTGATTGGTCGAGAAGTTTTAAAAACTGTTTATCATTGGCTGGTGGCTGATGACGCGCTTGATGACGTCATTACTCGCCTTAGCCAGTCAGCGCCTTCCGACACGTTAACGACCGAAAAGGGAGGCTTTGTAGCTTTCGTCGTTAGGAAACGAAGTTCGGAGAGATCGTCGTTGCTGGCCCAACTACCTTTGTTGCTGGCTTCCTGCCCAGGTGGCGATAGGTGGCGCTCACGTCTACGGCGGCAAAATTAAAAGTTAAATATTTCGTTACTTTTTTATTTTTTAATACTATTTACTTACCTGCCACAAATTCCGGTTATTGGGTTATTCCGGTTGTTGGGTATCCGGATAAAAGGTATTTTCCTGTAGTGAATACGATACTTCTCGTTCTACCCTGGTTAATAGCCGTTAGAACTTTTCCTACATCTCTTTTATTGTATCCCTTTTAACCACTTAAAAACTTCTATAAATCCCCCCTTTTTACTCTACCCTCCGGTATTTAAAATTTTAGCTTCAATTCCCCCATGACTAAAGTTACGCTCCCTTGTATCATTTTGGGTCACCCTTCTCTGCAGATTCCAACAAGGCTAATCCATCCGAAATTGGAGACCAAACTGCACCATAGTCTAGGTGAGGTCTGACAGAGCCAAAAAAGCTTTAGAATAACCTCGCACTTCTTTTTCAAATCCTGGTAAAAATCCTAAAAACTCTATTAGCTGTTTCTACCTAAAAACATTTTTTCCCAAAGGGGAGGAAGCCCTGGTTTCCCCGCCCCCCAAATATTTTCCCCTTGATTTTTTCAGCTACATTGCATAAAACAGTGTACCTATTCCGGGATTTGCTCTACAACTTTAATTATCTACCTTTTTTATTTTAAAAATTCCATCTGCCACCTGATACCCCTCATTTAACTTATCTAAGTCCCCCGCATATGTTTACATCAACTTGTCTAATAATCCTCCCTGCCTTAGTTCATCGCATTTTAGTATTCCCCCAAAAATACCCACTTCTCCCCTCATTTGTTGGGTAGGGGGAAGGGGGCATTGGCCCCCCTCTATGAAAATACTTTGTATGGTATCTAAAGGGACCTGGGCGGATCTCCCTGCTGAAGGGTCATTAGCTATGTTGGGTTTAAGGCCGGGTTGATTACCTTTGGGCAGGGGTTCCCAACCATGGGTCGCAAAAAAAGGGCTTGGCAGGGGGTCGCGAAGCCTTGCTAAAATGGTTTAGAAAATTTTTTGAACTCACGTTTGTTTTTTTTATGTTTTTTATATTTTTTTTGCTTTTTTTTTTTAGTCAAAAAACCGTTTTTGATCATTATTATAAAAAATTTGTGTCCATATTTTGGGGATTCTCATATTTTGTGGCATCCTCAAAAGGCTTCACCACAGTGCTCGCCAAAAAAACAACTCGAAAAACCACAGTGTGTATTTGGGGGATGTTGTTCTGAGTGCAGAGTCGATTAAACCAAAAACCCCAGCATCATCTCGAACCAATCTTCCCAGAAAGGAAAGGGGATTTGGACGTTCTCAGGAAAAAAAAAACTCGTCCCATGGGTCGTTACGCAGCAGATAGTGTATTTTTAGAGGGGTGTTAGTGTACGTAGTAAGTAGTAGTAAGTATTAGTAGTTTCAGCAACAGTATAGTAGTTTTAGGGGGTGTTAGTGTTGATAGAATAGTAGTATAGTAGAGTAGTAAGTAGATAGTGTGCACGCAGTGGGGGCCCTCTTAAAATTTGCATTGGAAATTGCTAATTAAAGCCTCACACGATTGGAAAAAACACTAAAAATGATATGGATGGAAAAAAAAATTTTCATTTTTTCCACAAAGGTCTTCAAGGGGAAAACGTTGCGGGGTTTGTACAGAGGGAGCCCCGGCATGCTGGGTCAAAGGCGGGATGCCGGGTCGATAATAAAGAACTGCACCCCATGTAAAGGACCCATGTTTGACCCACCAATTGTTTACTATAAGACCCTTCTGCTGCTCTCTGCGAAGTGCTGATTCTGTGATCAAAATTGTGAATTATGTGAAGACTGCACCACTCAACACTCGCTTATTCAAAGAATTATGCAAAGCCATGAATGCTGACCACGAAGTCCTTGTCTTCTACACGGCAGTACGTTGGTTATCGAAGGGAACGTTGTTAATCGTGTCTTCGAGATGAAAGATGAAATAAAGTTATTTCTTTCTCTAAGTTCAAGCAAAGACAGATCTTGTGGCTCACTGCGATGATGAAGCATGGACTAAAATAAAAGGGTTGCGTACCTTGCAGACATTTTCAACCAGTTGAACAAGCTAAATTTGAAACTTCAGGGAAGGGAAACGCATGTTCTCATTTTTCAAGACTATCTACGGGCCTTCGTTTTCAAACAGTCGAACTGGCGTCAGAAAATCAATTTTGGAACATGGCTATGTTTGAAAATCTTTGTGAAGTGATGGATGAGTCTGAGGGCCAACTCGATCAGTTCCTGAAGAATAAAATTACTGAACACCTGGAGTGTCGAGAAAAGGAATTGGAGCGATACTTCCCTGAGCTAGCAGAAGAAGGAGACCCTGGTAGGGAACCCTTTTTCTCCTGCACTTGATGTATCCAGCATCCCAGATGAAATCCAATGATGAATTTCTGGATCTACGGAACGACTCTCCGCCTCGTTATCTGTTCAAGCAGAAATTGGTGACTCAGTTCTGGTGCGCTATGCATCACTCATACTCCAAAGTCAGCGTGATAGCCTTGCATGTCCTTCTTCCATGTGCTTCCACCTCCCTGTGTGAGGCAGGATTTTCAACTCTTGTCAACATTAAAACGAAGAATAGGAACAGGATGTCCGGGATGACATGAGATTGGCTCTAACAAACACTCGCCTATATTCTCTTATGTCTCCTTTATAGGGACTGGCAACTAAGCGGGCTTTTTGTTACTTTTGTTTTTTATGCCCTTGGCCAGTCCTTTGTGATGTTAAAAAAAATATATTAAAAAAAAGTTTTAACGAAACAATATTCTTATGATTGCTCAATAAATGCTCTAGACTTTGAAATAATGATTGCATATCACCACACAGCCAACAATAAATTATTGCCCCAAAAATTGTGCAGCATATTGACACAACAATACATTTTTTCCAATGCCTGCCTGATATGAGCACAGAGAAATTGTCATGCATTGTGCCGACACACACACAGACATAGAGGGGTGAAAGATACCATGCACCAAACACCCCCTAAAGTGAAGGGCGTGATGGAAGGAGGCGCCAATGGCGGCTTCTTGGCCTAACTTTTCCAATATATTATGGAAAACTTGTACATATCTCCACCTATTTAGTGAATTTCAAGAGGGTTGGAGGTGCCCTGAACGCATTGCCAAGGTAAGATTACAAGTGTATTGCTTAGCTTAGGCAATATTGGGGTATAACACTTTGTATTAGTGCATCCTCCAGACCATAAATCCTCACCTGTTTCATTGTGTAAATCTCGTCACTGAAAATTTTCATGTTTGAGCTGGCTCGGCAAATTAAGAATTCAATTTTTGAAAGCCAATAGTCAGGTTAGGTTATGCTAGGTTAAGTCAGGTTAGGAGGTTACAAAAGGTTATGCTAGGTTAAGTCAGGTTAGGAGGTTACAAAAGGTTAGGTTAGGTTTAGTCATGGGGGAGCGGAGCTGGTTGTGACAGGCCCAGTGCGGGGCAGGGAGTGGGCCAGTGGGTGGCCCTGCCCCAAACTCTAACGCTGTGTACATAAGAACATAAGAAAATAAGGAAGCTACAAGAGGCCGTGAGGCCTACACGTGGTAGTTCCTGTTACCTAACACTACCTACATCCACCTTTCATCCTCATCCATGAACCTATCCAGCCCCTCTTTAAAGCTCTCCAATGATTCTGCACTAACTAGCTGTCTACTGAGTCCATTCCAATCAAAACCACCCTATTTGTGAACCAGTTTTTCCCTATTTCTTTTTTAAATCTACGCTTTTGCAGCTTGAATCCGTTACTTCTTGTTCTACCCTGGTTAATAGCCGTAAGAACTTTTCCTACTTCTCCTATATTAAATCCCTTTATCCACTTAAAAACTTCCATCAGATCACCCTTTACTCTGCGTCTCTCGAGTGAGCATAACTTTAATAGCTTCAATCTCTTCTCATAACTAAAGTTACGCATCCCTTGAATAATTTTGGTCATCCTTCTCTGCACTGATTCTAACAAGGCTATACCCATCCTGTAATATGGAGACCAAAACTGAACCGCATAGTCTAGGTGAGGTCTGACTAGAGCCAGATAAAGCTTTATAATAAGTTCCGCACTTCTACTTTTAACACTTCTGGTAATGAATCCTAACACTCTATTAGCTCTATTTCTAGCCTCAATACATTGTTTCCTAGGTCGGAGGTCTGGGCTCACCCTCACTCCAAGATCTTTTTCACCTTCTGATCTTTTCAGCAATACATTGCTTATGGTGTATCTATTACCAGGGTTTTTTCTACCAACATTCATAACGCTGCATTTATCAATATTAAATTCCATCTGCCATCTGACTACCCACTCATTAAGTTTATCTAAGTCTCCCTGCAATATGTTTACATCAGACTGTGATCCAATAATCCTACCTACCTTAGTATCATCAGCAAACTTGCTGATATCACTGCTAATCCCACTATCCAAGTCGTTGGTGTAAATCAAAAATAGTAATTGACCCAAAACAGACCCTTGTGGAGCTCCACTTGTCACCAGTCCCCATTCAGATTTGGAACCATTAATTGTAACCCTTTGTTGCCTATCACTTAGCCAAGCTCTGATCCAATGAAGAACCTTCCCATCTATTCCATGAGCCTTAACCTTATTTAAGAGTGGCTCGTGTGGTACTTTGTCAAATGCCTTACTAAAGTCCAGGTATATGATATCATAATCCTTATCATTATCTGCCGTCTCATAAACTTTCCTATAAAAACTCAATAAATTGTAGAGACATGACCTACTCTTGGTGAATTGGTGAACTATCTTGACTGTTAATTATGAGGACAAAAACATATTCTTTTTAATAAGATTTGCCGTGTTTTGAATTAATCTGATATTTTGTTTTTCCAGGGAGTCGCTTTTTGATGGGACATCCTTGAATAAATATATTTTTAAAAAAAACACGGTTTTGCCAAAAAAACTGTAATCAGATACGGTCATAATGGACGAGAACTGCGCACTCGGTACCGCTGTTACCACTTAATTTCTATATATAAATTTTTGCTCAGTATATTGAGCAGCATTAATCCACTTCCGGGTAACCTTTTAAACTTACACCTGTACATATCAAAGAAATGACATAGTTGTCCAATAGCGCATACACACACCCACCCCGTTCCGAGGCCCCCCACCCTTTAGGAGTTAGATTAGGTTAAGAATCCCACCGGGGGGTCGAGGTCCCCGTTAGATGAGGTTTGGTTCGGGTAGGGTAATAATCCTCCCGGCAGGGCGGGACAGAGCGGACCACTCGGCGCTGGCGTGCTGGCTGGTCACTGCGGGGCGGGGCGGGGCACACTTGTGTTTGTACAATTCCGTCACTTCCCTGGTTTCCCTTTTGTCACTACCTGGGGACCCGTTGGAACGCCGGAAAGAACCCGTCGGGACCCCGGTTCCCACCGGGAATGTTTTGGGCGGGGAAAGTGGAAGCGAGTTTTGTACAGCTAGTAGATTATATGTATTGTGTAAAATTTATCCTGAGACAGTGACCATTATTTCCAGGCCCAGTTTTAGTGTTTTTTCTGATGGAGATACATTGTTATCAATGGAAACCACCATGGCGACCCTAGGATTTTAGTGGAGATTAAGCTTCATCAGCAAAATCTACATTGTGATGGGTGCTACTACAGCGTGCGGTCTACCTCGGGGTCTGTAGTCTACCGTACTGTAATGTGCGGTCTACCAAGACCCCACCTGACCTGACTACCAGGACCCTACTCAACCTTATAAAATGGGGTTCAACAAAGTACCATAATATGTCAGTATCCTCCTCCTAAAAAAAATGAGGCATTGGCTGTTGCTGGAAAGTGCTATGAAAAGATTATTATTATTATTATTTTTTTACATTTATGCCTATGGCACGTTTAGGCAGTGAGCTCCAGGGGTGGGATGGCAGGCCCTGGAGGTTCACCCGAGGACTGTGATGGTTGGTCCTCGCCCGTGGTGGCGCAAGCAGGATTTTTATAGTGACGCCTGTGATTAGAGGCTCATGCCGCCCCCCTGTGTCCTCCGATGCACTCACAATCGAAGGTAGAGTGAATGGACAGCATGTGGGTGTTCTTAGGCCACTCAACGGGCAAAAATATTTTGGTGTTCGTTGGGGATGGAACTTGAGTCAGCGAGAACGCCACTCTGAGACGCTGACCACTCTGTTACCGCCTCCCCATGATGGGAGCAGATGATTGATTTGTTTTCTTGTAATACTCTACTGTATAATAGGCAACGTTTTGTTATAAGATGATCATTAACCCTTCACTGGTGATATCAAATTAATAGGCCTACCCCCCTGTGAGGCAGGTTTCATTAAAATTACAAATAATTACCACATTTTACAGCTTATAAGATGCTGCATCTTGGAAGATGCACCTTAGTAGTCATTTTCTTGGAGTCCGTGACCATTTTCTTCCTACCTTTTTTTCTCGATGGATTTGATAACCTGGACCATTTTAAAGAAAAATTAGCTCCCATGCCCCTCTGGGAGATGACGGCTAACTTTTCTAGAGCCCAAATTGAAGAAGGCCGCTGCCGACATCTTGAAAAACATAAAATGTTATATCTCTGGCATCAGATGAGTTAGAAAGACGAATGAGGTGTCATTTTTTACTAATTCTGACATTACAAAGCCACTGGAATGGTTATCGTACAGTTTAGGGATAATTTTGACCTCTAAAATCCAGGATGGCCACTGTCCGCCATCCTGAAAAACATGAAATATAATATCTTCGGCACAAGATAAGCTAGATGGATATGTGAGGTGTTGTTTTCCACTTATTTTAGCATGATAAACTCATTGGAAGTATTATTTTAGAGTTTCAGGGACATCCTGACATACATTTTCAAGTATGATACGGGGCAATTGGGAAAACATGCTGTATTTTGTATCTAATATTTCTTTTCATACTTTTCCAGCTGCTTCGCATGCCCACAAACAATGAAATGGCAAAACAAATTATGTGTAATATTAATTTTTTTCTGTTTCAGATGCATCGCATGCCCGTCTGATGAAAATTAGACGATAATGATAAGTGGGAATCCATCCGGGAAGTCTTTAAAATGGAGAGAACTTGATAAGTTTCAACATGTACATGAAAATGTGGATTGGGAGAAGGGACCTAAAGGTCACCACATGCATAGCACTTGCTACGCATCATTATCCAGCAAGCGCAAGCTCTGTCAAGCTGAAAAACGCAAACAGAAATCCGAGGAACATCTTGAAAGAAATGAAGCATCAGATCAACAAGACCCTTCGCCAGAGGCCAGTGCACCTAAAAGGCTCCGCTCCAGCATGGGTGTCCTTCATGATAAGACTGTGTGTGGTGCATGAAAGGGGGATACAAGAGTAGTAATTGCGACAAGCAGATTTTACTTCTATCAACAGTAGATGCCTGGACTAAATTCAAGTTACATACTGTCCGTCTGGAAAATGACGTCATGAGATTGAGACTTGACACTCTGATTGCATCCATCCCAGATAGCCAAACAGCATTTGGGTTGGAAATCCGCTACCATCGCTCGTGCTGGCGCAAATATGTCAGCGACCACAAGCCCCTTTCAGATGCAAGTACTCAACATCTGCAGCGTGTAAACCTCCGAGAGGCCCAGGCTCTCTTCTTTCATCATCTTTTGAATTTAAAATGCAGCATGTGTTAAAATGGTGAGTGACTAGTGACAATGAAATTGTTTATTTCACATAATATAAAAATACAGAACACTTAAACACTTTAATACAGTATACAACACATTATACCACAACGTGATTTATGCAAAATATGAGAAAATAGAAGTGTAATACATAGTTAAAGGATTCTCCAGTCAAGACAAATTTCTATAAACATAATATTTTTGTGGAGATTTGTCAAGTCTATTTCAAGGCATACTGCACAATTCATAGTAGCATAAAAAGCATAAATGGTGAGAATGCAATATATAATTATATATAATCAGTGAATTTCAACAATGTTCAGAACATACTAAAAATAATTACGACAAAATGTGATTTCAGATGTCGTCACCGGCTACGCGCTCTGCCACAACGATCTGGCTAGTTGGCACCCACTGTCCAGTATCCACGAACAGCAAAGTCAACTGCCTGTGAGAGGTGTTGCGCTTCGTGGCATCTATTATGAGATGAAGGTCAACAAGGCAACATTGCCCACAGTCTGTGGCACCGTTGCGGATCAAGTCATGTCGTTCTGGATCAATGCCAACATCACGACCACTGCGAAGCCACATGTTGTCACCAAGCTGAAGGCTCTCCATCAGAAACACATCCAAGTCTCCAAGCACAAGAAGCGACAATCAACCACACAAGACTGGTTTGGAGGCTGACTTCACACACAGCATGAGTCAACTTCTTGACATTGCACAAAATGCACATGCTGACTGGGAACGTCGAACAAGGATTCCAGAAGACCAACAGTTCTCATTGACCAGCGTGGCCCTCGAGAGATGTCAATGACGATGGAAGACATGGCCTACAGACATGCTGCTGCCAACTACTGTTCAGTGACGATGTCAGTGATGAAGACAAGGAAGCCATTGTCAGTGCTCTGCAGAAGGTACCACTCCCAGGAGACCTTCGCCGGCTTGCAATAAATCGGATTCTACAGTTCAGGAACCTTTGGATTGCCCAGTTTGTCACGCGGCGCTCTCTCAACCTCTTTCAATCGCTTGGTCTGCCACAAGAGTTCCTGTCTGCAGAAGTAAACACGTGGATTGAACGTGCTGACTACAATGCCGCACGCAAAACCGTTCGTGCACTGAAGGTTGTCAATGACTGTGCAGAACGTGCAGTCAGATTGGCTACTGACTTCAACAAAGTCCTCACCAAGAGTGACGAGCAGCGCCAGCTTCTCTACCAGTTCGTCAAGCACCATCGGAAGCTTCTACCCACAAGTGCCACAAAGGAACACCTGATCCAAGCCCACAACAACTGACATTACAGCTACAGGACATTTGTCTGCTGACTTACAACTAAATATAATGTTTTAGCGAAGTAACTAAAAGTTACAAATAGCATTATAATTCACTGAATCTAGTCGCGTGTTGCTATTTGAAGATGTTGTGTGGGAGACCACTTCCTTTTATTATATTGTCCTGAAATTGTTACTATCATTTTTTCCTCAAACTGCAGCAAATGAGAGGGTGTGCAATTGAAAAAAAAATAATAATAATTTGGGCCACCCTAATATATAAGTATAATGCATATTAGAAGAGTACACACAACCCTCGTTTTCCCGGACCTCCATTTCCCGGATAACGGATTTGCCGGACAAAATCCGAGGTCCGGGGATATGTCAGAATCCCAGACAAATGCCTGGTCCAGTCCGTAAATCGATAAAGTTGTCCGGCGGTCCGAGCGTCTTCTGTCACCCCTGGTCAGTGTCCGCACCTCCCGCCAGGTGGCAGCATGGTCAGCGGTCGTATTGTTTACATTTGGGCACAAGACACTCACGGTCACCTGCACTGCCTCCGTCATAGTCCAGTGGTAGAATGCCGTATTTTCTGAAAAACTTGCAATTTTCCCTAAAATCTTTTCTATGCTTTTTTTCGCTAGTTCCTATCATCTAGTACAGAATCCACGGGTTAACTTTACACTGGCTTGATTTTTTCAAAACCCAAAAGAGGGCGCCCAAAATTCCCTGTCACAATGCTAGAAATGCTGTAATTTAAAAACGAACTGTGGGAAAGGTGATCTCGGTGTCTACACAGGTTCCGGGGGGAAAGGGAATCTTTTAATGGGGTTTTCATTTTAAATTTGGTGGGATTCAGTCCTCAAATGTACAAAAAAAAAAGTGCATTGTCCACCTTTTTGTAACAAACCCTGAACGACGAGGATTTCCCAGTAATGAAAAAATGATCATACCTTTAGTGTCTGGAGACGATACATTCCACTGAAGTTTTAAAAGGGCAAAAAAACCTCAACGGAATGGTTCCCAAGCCCGGGAAGCAGACTCGCAGAACAGCAGGCCATTTTTCATTGGTCAGACCCACTGCAAAGTTCTTTTGGGTTTTTTAACACCGATGTGTTTGCCTTACTTTCTACCATTATATAACCGAAACCGCAGTGTGCCATGATCATGGAATCCCAATTTATGGACGAACAGTTTTGACATCCCGCATCCCAGCGGGGAAAAAACCACCCCCAATACACATCACAGATTCCCAATGCACTTAGGGGTGCGACACCGGGCAGCCACAGGGGAAAATTTGGAAAGGTCCTGCAATATCCATGCACAGAAGAAATTTAAGCTTGATACCCGGTAAAGTTGTGTTCTATGAAACAGGTCGAGTGGAAGCGACTGCATTTTTAGGGATTCAAAAAAGAAAAAAAAAAAACCCCTGAAAATAAAAAATAGGGCACCAACTATGAGGCGCGGGCCGACCCGACCGTAGCGAGGGAAACCTCCCAGCGGGGGGTTTTGGGGGGCCCCTGAAGCCCCCCCAGATTTTTTGTAAGTTTATGCTCTGGAGAGCTCTGAGAGGCCCTTGGTTATACTATAAAAATTTTCTGGTCTAAATTTTTGTCCTTTTTTTGGTCCACAATTTGTGATATGTAAAATCTTGGCCATATATTTTGAGATATACCCTCTGTCAATTTGGTTTTGCCCCCGCTGTGGCATCCCTGCTTTGAATTCCAGGCCTGGACCCTGAAATTTGAACAGGAGGGCAGGTGCCAATCGTACCAGACCCCTGGACCCAGAGCTATTCATGGCTGTGGCTGCTGTAATCCACCCCCAAATACTGGTTGGGCTGCTGTTTTCCCACCCCAAACATACTGCCCCGAGCAACTTGTAGCAGGGAGTAAAGAGATAGGGCAGCCTAGTATTAACTTCCCGCTGGCACCCAAAAAAGTGTTATGGTCTGGCGGGATCAGTGGCCGGGGGAAGGGGCTGGGGGCTAGGAACATTACACCACCCCAAAAAAAAATTCCCCCGAATCTACACGTTCAAGAAAGACCCGTGGCAATAAAATTACTCGGAAACCCGCGAACCCCGGGAAATTGAATCCCGATTTATAGTGAGCATGGAAGCAAGCTCAACGAAATTTTCCAGACAGGGCCCGCCAGCACTTTGGGGCCCCAAAAAACTGGAAAAATACCAACTCTCCCTTTCTCTCCCAAACAACTGAAGCATTTTTCAAAAATGTACTAGATGCCCTATCAGGTCACACGGGGTTGGGCCCCGAATGGGAAACCTCCTCCTCTCAACCCAGTGGGTTTGGAGGGAGGAAAACCAGCGAACAAAGCTTTATCTCCTCGCACTGTACGGGGAAAGAACCCCATTACCCCCCTGAATCCGTCCTGAAGCTCAACGAGTAGGGGCGCATCAGAGAGGCCTGAAAGGCAAAACAACTGGGATTTACCGGGGCCTTGTTGGCATGCTCCTTTTGTGCCTGTGGAGAAAGATTGGAATGCAACAAAGATTTAAAGGAAGTTGTCTACTGATGGTGAAGATGGAATGTGATAGCGAGTCTGACGAGGACGACAACTAATGCACCATTTTGTTAATTTTTGCCACTTTATTTCAAGCGAAGGGTTTTTACCATTACATGATAAAAACAGAGGGGGCGAGAGCATATGCGATACTATCGCACCCCCAAAAAAAAAAAGATCGCGTATCGCAAAACATTCAAAGTAGGGAGATAAGTACCAACTCAAGTATCCTTTCATTTTCCCCCGATACTTTTAAAAGACAACCTTTAAAAAAAAAAGTTTTTCAGCGGCAATGCCCATAGATTTGGCGCCTCTGTCATGAGTCTTTCTATCAAAAGCGGGAGTTCCCCAGGTTCACAGGGAGGCGGGTGGACCTCTTTTTAAAATACAAAAACCCTTCCCCAGCTCAGCGCAGTGGAGAGGCGTTCGCTAGGGGGGGACACCTGAGGGCCAAAGAGGTCAGCCCCCACTGCCCAAAAACTTTGAGCAGCTGGTTTTCCCAAGGGGAAAAATGGGGGGGGTGGGTGGACAATAAGGAGGAGGGGGCCAGGTGATGATAAGAAGGGGGGAGGGCTTTAGGAGATGCAGTAGTGACTAGTGAACGGGGTGGTGTGTTTTGGGGGGTTTGTTTGTTTTTTTTATTTTAAATAAAATTTTTCAGTTTAAAAGTAAATAATTTCAATGTTTTTTAATGGCCTAAAATGTAGTTTAAGTAAAAAAGATCCTTTTTTTTGGTAAACAAGTTTTCTTAGGTAGCAAAGTATCGAAAACAAAAATTTTTTGGTATCGCAGTGTACTATCACTTTAAAAAAAAGTTCGGTAGGGAGTATGTTTTTAAGAAAATCGAAAAAGTACGGGTAGGTAGTTTTTAAGGGAAAAAACGAAAAAGTAGCGGGAGTATCGGTACGTTTAAGAAAATACGAAAAAAATAGCGGGGTATCGCGGATCGTTTTTAAAAAAACGAAAAAAAAAAGCGGAGTATCGGTTTTTTTTTTTTTTTTTTTTTTAAGAAAATCCCAAAAAAGAGCGCGTATGGTATGTTTAAGGAAAAATCCGAAAAAGTAGGCCCGTATGCGTTTTCGTTTTTAAAAAAATCCCAAAAAAATACCGCAGTTTTCGCGTATGTTTTAAGAAAATCGAAAAAGTAGCGGGAGATCGCGTATCGTTTTAAGAAAATCCGAAAAAGTAGCGCAGTATCGCGATCTTTAAGAAATCGAAAAAGTGGCAGTATCGCGTATGTTTTAAGAAAATCCGAAAAAGTACGGAGTATCGCGTATCAACTAGCGGGAAAAAAGTATCGCAGTCGTTACGCCTACCAAAAAAAAAGTATGCGGCACCTCTGGATATATATGATGATTTCATACATTTAATAGTCGTCTTAATGAACATGTTATTGCAGTAACGGAACCAGTGATCTTTCTATCACGTTTTTCAGTTTAAGTATTTTTTTTATTTATTCTATCAATTGTTTGGTCTGACTGTTGTTTATTGCATCAAAATTTTGTTATAATTACATGCTTATTATTTTAGAACCACTAATGGCATATGGTTTGATGGAGTACATAATGGGTTTTATTTTAAGTAAAAAGAATATTGTCATATGGGAAACCGCAATCTGCAATTCATTCTTGATATTGCTTACACTATTGAAACTGGTCATTGGTAATTGGTTATGACATTAGATGATATGACAGTGAATGAGATTTTCATAATCGGTTCATTAATAAATACATTTTTAATGTTATGTTAGTTTCCAATTTATCGGATCGGTTTTACCAACCACTTGTCGATACTTTTTGATACCTGTATGTATGGGTTATGGTGCGCGTTGGGATTTTATGAGACAACAGCTCCACAATTGAGATGAAATTACAGGACATTAGGGGTGTGTGAAGATGTTTGGGGCTGAATGCACCTAAAAGATCCCCTGGATCATTCGAGGGAGTAGCGGGTTACCGCGGTCCCGTGGTTTCGTCTACCCCATTTTCTAGTAAATTGCAACAATTGACAAGTCGCAATAAGCGCTGACGCTTTTACGTTTTAAAACCCCATATCACTCACCCTACACCACATTAAGATGAAAACCTCATTAATAGATCCTTGCCCCGAGAACCTAGGTGTAGGACACCGAGATCACCTTCCTATGCCAGTTCGTTCATAAGTTACAGCATTTTTAGCATTGTGGACGGGAATTTGGGCGCATCTTGGTTTTGAAAAAGGCAAGCCAGGTGTAAAGTCTACACCCAATGGTTCTAAATACTAAGATGATAGGAATAGCGAAAAATGCATAGAAAATCATTTTAGGGAAAACATGCAAGGTTTCTGGTAAAACCATGACTTCAGTCCCCTGACCCCAACGGCCCCTGGTGCAGGAACGTCTCTTGAGACTATGACACCTTTCTGCTGCAGTTTTCCGCTCTTCCACTCCCACCGTGTAGTGCTACGCTCTCAACTCTCACCCTGAACGTCGCCACCTGTGACCTGCCACCTGCTGGCGGCGGCGGCGTCACCCCTTTCCCGGCAACACGCTGTCATCCGCGACCTGTGCCTTCCTGGGGAAACAGGTTCAACTACATTTGCTGTTGATAGCATCATAGGACATCACCAGGCCAAAAGTGTTCCCCAAGGGATCTTCGCAGCCTAAAAACAACAACAAGTCCCGTAAAATCGCGGCGGGTATTAGTGATTTTGGCGGTTAGCGGACAGTAAAATACTAGAGTAGGATAACGCCGGGGTTGGGAAATAGCCTGGACTGGGGCCCAATTCCCGCGACTGTTGTGGTTCCGACCAGTGTCCCCCTATTAGCCGTGAAAACGAGGTTTGTATGTATAATTATGAGTAAATGTTGTATAGTTTCAATTACCCTCAGCAGCATATATCAACCCCCAAACCGGCTGTCCTGCCGGCCGGTAGCAGTACAGAGGAATGCAGTACCCAGAGGAGCGGTTGGTGCTCGGTAGCGAGTCAAATACAATTTCGAGAAATTGAACGCTGGCAGAGTTTGGATAGCTTATAACCGCTGCTCAAAACTGTTTTTAGCCCCCCCGCCCCTTCAAAACGATTCAATCGACATGGGATCAAGTCGCTTACCACCTACAAATTTAATTGCGATTGTTTTAGCCACTCGATCTATCATGATTGGAATTTAGTTTCGGCTACCCAAAAAAGCCGACAAAACCCCCACGGCTACTGCTTAAAAACAGACAGAAGCAAAACCCAGGCTATGCTATAAACAAAACAGATAGTCCACGGCTACTGCTATAACAAAAGACAGACAGACCACGGCTACTGCATAAAAAAAACAACAAAAGGGACCCAGGGCTACTGTTTATAACAAACAGATAGACCCACGGCTACGCTATAACAAAACAGACAGACAGACCCACGGCTACTGCTATAACAAAACAGATACAGACCCACGGCTACTGCTATAACAAAACAGATACAGACCCACGGCTACTGCTATAACAAAACAGACAGATAGACCCACGGCTACTGCTATAACAAAACAGACAGACAGACCCACGGCTACTGCTATAACAAAACAGACAGACAGACCCACGGCTACTGCTATAACAAAACAGATAGACCCACGGCTACTGCTATAACAAAACAGACACAGACCCACGGCTACTGCTATAACAAAACAGACAGACAGACCCACGGCTACTGCTATAACAAAACACGGGACGACAGACCCAGGGCTACTGCTATAAAAAAAAACAGACAGACAGACCCACGGCAAATGCTATAACAAAAACAGATAGACCACGGCTACTGCTATAACAAAACAACGACAGACCCAGGGGCTACTGCTATAACAAACAACAGCAGACCCACGGCTAATCCCAAATAACAAAACAGACAGACAGACCCACGGCTACTGCTATAACAAAACAGACAGACAGACACGAGGCTACTGCTATAACAAAACAGGCACAGACACACGGCTACTGCTATAACAAAACAGACAGACAGACACACGACTTCTGCTATAGTATATTAGATAGATAAGGTGGATAATATATAATTAACATGGGAAGGGAAATAACAGAAGGAGGCCAGGCAGGGATGGTGAGGAGGGAGGCTGGGCTGGAAGACCAAGAAGAGTAGGAGGGAAGAGATACAACACTCCAAAGTTATGTTGAATGTATCTGATAACGTTAACACTCACGTCTTCTCGGTCCTGTGGTCACTATGTCCTTTACGTCTTGCCTGGAAATATAAACAAAACAAATATCAGGCGACGGAAATTTGCAGATAAGAAAAAACTCCAGCAAATTCCCCACAGCAACCCCACACAAACGGTAAGTCCACGAGTCTA
Source organism: Chionoecetes opilio (assembly GCA_016584305.1). NCBI lineage: Eukaryota > Metazoa > Arthropoda > Malacostraca > Decapoda > Majidae > Chionoecetes > Chionoecetes opilio. The sequence goes on along the minus strand of JACEEZ010014105.1, from coordinate 64,901 downwards.
CGGAGTTGTGAAATGCGGCACGGCGTTACCGCAGAGTTTCTTCCTGTAATCTAATATTCCTAAAAATGTTTTTAGCGCAAAATCCCCCTTCAAAATTATACAATCGACATGCGACCAAGCTGCTTACCACCTACGATTTATTTGCGATTTTTTGAGCCTACCCTCATCAACATTGAATTTACAGTTTCGGCTACCCAAAACAGACAGACAGACAGACACACGGCTACTCCTATAGTACATTAGACAAGTGCTTGTGGGCCCTTCAGACCATGTATTGATGTTTGTAGTTGTAGTATATATTAGACAACATGTGATTGCAAACTCCAATCGTGTTGTTCCTGTCGTTGGTCACTGGTCAAAGTGCCTCGAGGTAGACCACGGTCCGTGTGATTCCAACACACACACTCACACAAACGTCCATGAGTCTACCGAGTTTGTGGAATTCGGCAAGGCGTTACCGCAGAGTTTCTTCCTGTAATCTAATACTCCTAAAGTGTTTTTAACCCCAAGCCCACTTCAAAATTATTCAATCGACGTGGGACCAAGCCGCTTACCACCTACGATTGATTTGCGATTTTTTGAGCCTACTCTCATAAAAATTTAATTTACAGTTTCAGCTACCCAAAACAGACAGACAGACAGACAGACACACGGCTACTCCTATGGTATATTAGATGTCTGTGATAAGTGGCAGCACGGTACATGTAACTCTGGCATCAGTCAGAAGGATTATCGCTGCCTTAACCGAGGAGAGATGACTGGCCCAAGGTGGCACTGTGCCAACAACTTTATCTTTTTTATATTTCAACTTACTGTAGTATTTTATTATGGCTTTTAGCAAATGTACGTAGGCCTAACTTTTGAGTTTCACAATAAAATACACTTATATAGCAATGGAAAATATTTTTCCCTTCTAATCATAAAGAGCATAGTAACCATGATGGCGGGAATGACTTGGCTGGGAGGCCAAAACGACCACGGCTGGAAAAAAAATAGGGCAAAAATGGACGAGGATTGAGCGGTCATTCAGAGACACGGACTAAATTTTCCTGACCAAAAATTGGTGATTTTTCAGATGGAGATATTTAGATTTTCTGGAAACCTGGTAAAAAAAGCCATGGGAAGGTTCCATTTGGGGGGTTGTTTTGAGAGCCCGACAAGATTTACATTGCCTTTGGGCCACAGATCCTTCTGAATCCCCTCAGAATGTCCTAACAACACACGACTCAGGCTGGGTAGTCAAATGCAAAAAAAATCAACTTTCCTTTTCCTTGCCCGGTGAGGGTTCGACCCCTTCCCCATCACCAGATTTTGCCCGTCAAACACTAGCGCGTTTGCCCACTGACCCATAACGGTACACCCACATTGCTAAGTGTGCTGCTGTTGTATGCATTACAACCCGGTTTAAAAATTCGGTGAATTTCTAGCATTTGCCCATACTCTCCCTCTTCCCCTTTGACAAACTTGGGGACCTGTGGGAATGCGTGATTTTCGGGTGGGGAACAAATAATACGTCGGAAACACATGTTTTGGACTTGAGTAAAAGCCAAAGTTTCCCTAGATCTAGGGGAATTCCCTTGATCTAGGGGATTTTCCCTATTTTTCCCCAATCTTTTGAGTTTCCCTAGATCTAGGGAGTTTCCCTAGATCTAGGGGAGTTTCCCTAAATATAGGGGATTTCCCAGATGTAAGGAATTTCTCTAACAGTTTAATTTTTACCTAACCTTATTGGGGCAGCTCCGCTCCCCTTGAGCCCCCCATAATCTACCTAACGAAATTAACCCAACTAGCGGGGAACTTTGACCATTTCCTTTTGTTGGATAATCTAAACCTAACTAATCTCCAAAAGGGCGGGCTCCATCCCCTGACCCAACACAAATTTCACCTCACCTCTTAACGGGGGGTGAGGTTCCCGACACCCTGGTTCATTCTGTTTGTGCGGATCGTTCCAGTTCACACGTCTCTGAACTTCAAATCAAATCATTTCCCCAAATCTAGGGGGAATTCTTACACACCCCTAAAATCAAAAAACTATGTGGGTTTCGGCCCCATTTTTTGCACCCCAGCAAATATCCTGCATTACCCAGGTCCCCAAGCTTGGTTTTGGGGGAGAGGGGGGGGGAGTATGGGCAAAAACTAGAATAATACCAAAATTTTTGCCAGGAGTTGGCACACAAACCGTGATTTCCACGGCAGCGGCAATCAAGCACCATCAGATTCGCTTATTATCGCTTAACCCCTTCCTGCGGCTGGTACAAATACGGTCTCTCAGGTATTTAAAGGTTCACTGCGGCTGATACATATATGGTTCGGTATTTAAAACTGCGCGCTCAATGTTATTATGGGTAAATACTCGTTGTGATAGGCTTGTATGGCAACAGTGTCAAGTGTTGCGATTTAATAGAACCTCTTTTTTTGCTCGAGTGAGTTATGTGAAATAATAAGGTCAAGCGGTACAGTACGACGTGTTGACGCTGCCGCGCCCTTACTTCAATGGCGAGGCTAAATAGTCAAGATATTCAATATATTCTTGATGGATATAAATCAGAAGTATGAATGAATGAATGAATGCATGAATGAAGCATTTATGTACCAAAATAAGCTGTACTATGTTGAGTAGTAAGTGGTTTCATTGTGCGCCTGGCAGCACGGTCACAGCCCTGTTGCTGCACTTTGACGTAACTCTTCACTTAGCTGGTAGCCTCCACCAAGACGAAACATAGATTTTCTGGTATGGAATGAGCATCCTATTCATTTAGGCACTTTAAAATATGATCAATAATTATTTTATATTTTAATTAAACCTGCCGCACAGGGGGGTAGGCCTATGAATTTGATATCCGCAGTGAAGGGGTTCTAAGGGGATAACTACACAAAACCTAACCCAAACCTATCCTAAACGTAATCTAACCTAAACCAAACCTAAACCTAACCTAACCTAGCTATTATATACAAATAACCTGTATGGCCTGTGGAGCCTGCCAGCTCCTGCTGAATATTAGCCACCTAACCTCCTAACTGACCTCGACCCCCCTGGCGAGATTATTAACCTAGCTGAACCTTAACCTAACCTCCTGGGGGGGGGGCCCTCCGGACGGGGATGGTGTGTGTGTATGTGCTATTAGACAACTATATAATGTATTCAATATGTATGTAAGTTTTAAAGGTTACACGGAAGTGGTCTAATACTGTCCAGTATACTCAGCAAAATAATATATAGCAAACGTAAGTGGTAACGGCAGTCCGCGCAGTTCTCGTCCATTATAACCAACCTTTGAGCCGGATTGACTTGCAATCATACTTTTCTGACCTAATTGGGGGGAGATGCGCCCCCCCAAGCCCGCTAGTTCACTAACCGAGCCTAGGCATTGCTTGGTAAAGATTTACAATGTGACTGGGGGTCTAGGTTCTCAGCCAAATTCGATTTTTTAATTTTTTTATTTAATAATTTACCAAATGGAGATGACTTTTTTTTTTGGATAATTTATAGTTTCACCCAACCAACAATTTTCTGATGCGCCTTATGTTTTTCTGGTATGTTTTAATGTGTTTTGAATGAATCTGCTAACCGTTTCTGTCGCATTTTTTTTTTCTTCTAAAAATGACAAAAAAAAACAAAAAAATGAACCTAAACCTAATCTAACCTTTACCTAACCCATACCTAGCCTAACCTTTATCTTTATATAAAAAAAAAAAAAAAAAAAAAAAAATAATAATAAAATAATAATATTGCGACAGAAACGGTTAGCAGATTCATTCAAAACACATAAAAACACACCAGAATAACATAAGGCGCATCAAAAAATCGTTCGTTGGGTGAAACTATAAATTAACCACAACTTTTTCGTATGAATTACTAGTGTACGAAACAACTTGTGACAGACTGCACCCGTAAATAACAGAGCGAGTTGGGAACTCTGNGTTGAACCTACACCATCCCCAAATTTTTTGCCCGTCAAACACTAGCGCGTTAGCCCACTGACCCATAACGGTACACCCACATGGCTAAGTGGTGCTGCTGATTGTATGCATTACAACCGGTAAATATTCGGTGAATTTCTAGCATTTGCCCATACTCTCCCTCTTCCCCTCGACAAGCTTGGGGACCTGTGGGAATGCGTGATTTTCGGGTGGGGAACAAATAATACGTCGGAAACACATGTTTTTGGACTTGAGTAGAGCCAAAGTTCCCTAGATCTAGGGGAATTTCCCTTGATCTAGGGGATTTTCCCTAGTTTCCCTAGATCTATTTGAGTTTCCCTAGATCTAGGGGAGTTTCCCTAGATCTAGGGGAGTTTCCCTAAATCTAGGGGAGTTTCCCTAGATGTAAGGGAATTTCTCTAACCAGTTTAATTTTTACCTAACCTCTTAGTGGGGCGGCTCCGCTCCCCTTGAGCCCCCAGTAATCTAACCTAACGAAATTTAACCTAACCTAGCGGGGAACTTTGACCCCCCCGATAATCTAACCTAACCTAATCTCCCAAAAGGACGGGCTCCATCCCCCTCGACCCAACACAAAATTTCACCTCACCTCTTAACGGGGGGTGACGGTTCCCGACACCCTGGTCATCATTCTGTTTGTGCGGATCGTCAGGTTCACACGTCTCTGAACTTCAAATCAAATCCATTTTCCCTAGATCTAGGGAATTCTTACAACACCCCTAACTCAAAAAACTATGTGGTTGCGATGCATTTTTGCACCCCAGCTAAATATCCTGCATTACCCCAGGTCCCCAAGCTTGTTTTGGGGGAGAGGGGGGAGTATGGGCAAACACTAGAATAATACCAAATTTTCCGCAGGAGTTTGGCAGCACCAAACCGTGATTGCCACGGCAGCCGGGCAATCACGCACCATCAGATTCGCTTATTATCGCTTAACCCCTTCACTGCGGCTGGTACAAATACGGTCTCTCAGGTATTTAAAGGTTCACTGCGGCTGATACATATATGGTTTCTGTATTTAAACTGCGCGCTCAATGTTATTATGGGTAAATACTCGTTGTGATAGGCTTGTATGGCAACAGTGTCAAGTGTTGCGATATAATAGAACCTCTTTTTCTGCTCGAGTGAGTTACTGTGACTAATAAGGTCAAGCGGTACAGTACGACGTGTTGACGCTGCCGCGCCCTCTACTTCAATGGCGAGGCTAAATAGTCAAGATATTCAATATATTCTTGATGGATATAAATCAGAAGTATGAATGAATGAATGAATGCATGAATGAAGCATTTATGTACCAAAATAAGCTGTACTATGTTGAGTAGTAAGTGGTTTCATTGTGCGCCTGGCAGCACGGTCACAGCCCTGTTGCTGCACTTTGACGTAACTCTTCACTTAGCTGGTAGCCTCCACCAAGACGAAACATAGATTTTCTGGTATGGAATGAGCATCCTATTCATTTAGGCACTTTAAAATATGATCAATAATTATTTTATATTTTAATTAAACCTGCCGCACAGGGGGGTAGGCCTATGAATTTGATATCCGCAGTGAAGGGGTTCTAAGGGGATAACTACACAAAACCTAACCCAAACCTATCCTAAACGTAACCTAACCTAAACCAAACCTAAACCTAACCTAACCTAGCTATTATATACAAATAACCTGTATGGCCTGTGGAGCCTGCCAGCTCCTGCTGAATATTAGCCACCTAACCTTCTAACTGACCTCGACCCCCCCGGCGAGATTATTAACCTAGCTGAACCTTAACCTAACCTCCTGGGGGGGGGGGGCCCTCCGGACGGGGATGGTGTGTGTGTATGTGCTATTAGACAACTATATAATGTATTCAATATGTATGTAAGTTTTAAAGGTTACACGGAAGTGGTCTAATACTGTCCAGTATACTCAGCAAAATAATATATAGCAAACGTAAGTGGTAACGGCAGTCCGCGCAGTTCTCGTCCATTATAACCAACCTTTGAGCCGGATTGATTTGCAATCATACTTTTCTGACCTAATTGGGGGGAGATTCGCCCCCCCAAGCCCGCTAGTTCCCTAACCGAGCCTAGGCATTGCTTGGTAAAGATTTACAATGTGACTGGGGGTCCAGGTTCTCAGCCAAATTCGATTTTTTTATTTTTTTATTTAATAATTTACCAAATGGAGATGAATTTTTTTTTCGGATAATTTATAGTTTCACCCAACCAACAATTTTCTGATGCGCCTTATGTTTTTCTGGTGTGTTTTAATGTGTTTTGAATGAATCTGCTAACCGTTTCTGTCGCATTTTTTTTTTTTTCTAAAAATGACAACAAAAAAAAAAATGAACCTAAACCTAACCTGACCCATACCTAACCTAACCTTTATCTTTATATATAAAAAAAAAAAAAAAAAAAAAAAAAAAATATTGCGACAGAAACGGTTAGCAGATTCATTCAAAACACATAAAAACACACCAGAATAACATAAGGCGCATCAAAAAATCGTTCGTTGGGTGAAACTATAAATTAACCAACAACTTTTTCGTATGAATCTACTAGTGTACGAAACAACTTGTGAACGAACTGACTGCACCCCGTAAATAACGACCTTGGCTTGACTGTGGAGAACACTGGAGCGAGTTGTCGGGGAAGCTTCTGTGTGGGTGGACGACATCCAAACAAATGGAACACTCGACGACAGCGGCAAGAACTCCTATCGGCGAGTTTTAGGTAGCGTCCCCCCCCCACCACACCCTGACACCCCCACCACACAGTACCTGCCCAGCCGCCCACCACCTCCCAGGGGCGTGTGGGCGGCCAGCCTCTCTCCCGCTACACACACACACACATATGGCTATTCATAGCAACACAACCATCACATAACACAATAAATAACCCCCCACCCTGCCTGCCCCGCCCTCCCCCCTACACACATACACACACTGGTCACTCACACACACGTCAACACTCATAATATATCATAATAATACCGCAAACACGTGAAATAACCGATATATTTACCTTCACACACCGTCCGCCTTCCTGCGCTGCCAAAGTCAACAGTCTTCTTCTTCTTCTTCTTGTGAGTGACTGACGTTTGTGACCTCTGAGGCTTTTCTGCTTATTATCGCTTTGTAGGTCGTCTGTCAAGCTCGGGGTCGAACTTGACACATATCTTCCTTCTTTGCCACTCTGTAGCCCTTTCTTTCCCTGCCACCTGTGGGGAGAGAAGGGCACAACAGGGCAGTATACACCAAATGTGGGCATCGCAATTTTTTTTCCAATTCCGCAATCGCAATTCCGCAAACTAATTTTGACACCTGCAATTAAAACAAAACGGTCAATTTATAGTTTCGCCCAACCAACGATTTTCTGATGCGCCTTATGTTTTTCTGGTGTGTCTTTATGTGTTTTGAATGAATCTGCTACCGTAGATAACAGTGAAGTCGCCAGGACAACATTTTTTCTGTTTACAGACGTGTGGTGGCGTTAATACTTACATTTCTACATCCATGATTTCAGGAAAGTTAAAAGGGGCTATCTGGAGAGTCTGTGTCATTTTGTGTCTTCATCTGTGTTATATTATGGCTATAAATGAACAAATTACAAAAATATCTAAAAAGTGGCTACCAACAGTGAAGTCGCCATCTAGTGTTTATTTACCGAGTGTCGTACCGCTGTCGTCGTCGCCCGAAAAAAAACGCGTAGTGAAATTTGAAACCGTCTATACTTGCAGCTACAAAGCATAAAACAACGCTGAAACAGGGTAGATAATACAGTCATGATATAAACTACTGTGTATTATCTTCAGTGGCACAGACACAGCAGTAGTAATGCTATAATTCGTAATATATGGCGCCTGGCGACATGACTGCAGGTGGAGACTTGACTGTTATCTACGGTAACCGTTTCTGTCGCAATTTTTTTTTTTTTTTTTTTTTTGCAAAAATGATAAAAAAAAAAAAAACTTAACCTAAACCTAACCTAACCTCTACCTATACCTAACCTAACCTAACCTAACATATACCTAACCTAACCTTTACCTAACAAAAAAAAAAAAAAAAAATAACCATTAGGCTACACTGGGGAACAAATTTTTGTTGAGTTAGGTCTGACACTTGTTATTAAGTAATTTTTGGGTGCTGAATCCAAAACTGATCTCATTTTTTCTCTATCACGCCCAAGTTTTGAGCTGTAGGTTTTTCGTTTTCTTAAAAAATATGAAAAATATGTACATAACAGAAAACAGTGCTTTTTTATAAAAAGTTGCAAATGTTAACATACAATGAAAAATGAAAGAAAAATAGGCATAAATAGAATTTTTATTTAACATTATCATTTTTTTGAAAGGATAAGGCTATAATTGTGTGCAGGTTAAGGTAAAAATTTACGTTTGTGCTTTGTCTGGAGTGTTCAACTTGAGGACTATCGCGTTTGATGCTCCAAAAATAGTCAGTCCATCTTTATGCACATCCCCATCTACCCTGGTAACGTTCTTCCAAAACCCTTTCAAATCTTGGTGAAATCGTTCACCTTGCTCGTCGCTAGCAGCACCAAGATTTTCCGGAAAGTTGGCAAGATGGCTATGCAAAAAATGTACTTTAATACTCATGTTGCAACCAAGCGCTTTGTAGCTCTCCAATAGTTTCTGAACAATTTCTGTGTAATTATTGCACGGTATTTCCAAGAAAGTTCTTGAGGGACGTCTTTGAATGATAGCCAAGCATTTTTTCAAGGTCTGACATAGTACCTTTTGAAATGTTCATCTTTGATGAGCTGTCGAATTGTGGACCATCAAACAAAACCCGGCCTTGATTTTTTCAATTGACAGTCCAGGAAATGCCAAGATGATGTACTTCAAACAGTCGCCATCAGTTGACAATGCTTTTACAAATTTTTCATGAGACCTAGTTTTATGTGCAGAGGTGGGAATATTATTTTCTTCCTGTCAACAAGTGGCTCATGTACAATGTTAGGATCCCCAAAGGTTTTAAGATCAGATCTCGGGGGCCAATTCGTCTGAACCCAATGTTTTCTCTCGAGCTCTGCTATCCCACTACAGAGAAACCCAGGGATACTTTGTGTATCCACGTTGTTGACCAAGAAGGAAGGACACCATTTTAAGGTAACACAGATGACCCCAATGTGTTTGTCATATTGCAAAACTCAATGACTCTTTTTACATCTCCATATTCTTCACGAAGATAGCCCCGAATGCCCAATAGGGACTGCGCCAAACAAATTGCCATTGTGTAGAAGGACACACTTCAAGCTCCGCTTTGAGCTATCAATAAACAATCGCCATTCATTTGGATTGTAGATTGAAAGCCCTAATTCCTTCAGTAAAACAGGAATGTTATGGCAAAACACAAAACCGCTGGCACTTCGAAAGTACTGCAGAAATGTACTTTCTCTGGTTCGAAAGTATGACACCTTCACTCCTTGTTCAAGTATGTTTTTTCTCGTTCAAGTCTTGATGCTAGTATTTCTGAAGCTTTTTTGGATAGGCCCAAATCACGTGCTAAATCATTCAACTCGTGCTGATCAAATCCCCTACGAACTGAATCCTCGTGAATGTCAAAATCTGCATCATTGCTGTCACTGCGTTCTTCAACATCACTCAAATCTTCTAGAGGATGTAGTTGTTCGAAAACTGGCACTGGAATTTCAGCTCAATGAGGCATTGGTCTTATAGCTGACGGTAGATTAGGATATTCTATTTTACTTTTATTTTTCTTGTTAAATCCTGATGTTTTCACTAAACAAAAGTAACAGTCTGTGGAATGATCTTTTTGCTCTCGCCAAACCATGGGGATACCAAATGCCAACTTTTCACGTGTTCCTTTGGTCCACATCCGTAATCTCTCGACACATGCTGCCCACTTTGTGAGGGGCCCATAGCTTGTTTTGATCACCGAGTTTTCACTTTAAAATATGCGAAATATGCTTGTTTGACAATACGCTGATGCTTGCCCTCTGACTTGGAATGGTGAAACTACCACATTATATAGCAGAAGGAGTCAGGGTTGTTTAGGCATTTACGACGAGACGTAGCAGGAGCAGACATGATCTGAAACAAAAGAAATATATACCTATGTAAAAAAAAACACTAAGCCTGGAATAGTTTACAAGCTTTGAAAACAAAAAAAAAACAGCATAAAACGAAATAGAAATTACAATGGTATGTTGTTACAAGGTTAAGAGAAAAGCCATAACAAATCCTCCTAATTCCTACTATCCTAGCTTTTTTGTTTGCAGATATTGATAGTACTGACCTATTGGGAGCTGCACACACCTCTCCCGCACTGTCCCCAATTTTAACTGCACAAACAATTTGCCACATAGCTCTCGATGAGGTCAAATCGTTTAAATCAGCTGGCAAGGTTTACTTACAGCTCCCAAGTGGAATTTTGCTATCTGGGAGGGTAAGCTGTGGAGAAAAAAACTGGACGTGGCTAGAAAAAAAACTGACTACAGATTTGGATCAGCATGCCAAATTTTAGTCTATATAAGGTCAAAAATCTAAACTCAACAATGTTTTTCTTTCAAATTGTTCCCCAGTGTTATCTACCTTAAAAAAAAAAAAAAAAAAAAATGTGACAGAACTAGTTAGCAGATTATTTCAAAAAACACCAGAAAAAACATAGGCGCATCAGGAAAATCGTTTTGGTGGGTGTGATGTGATGGTGGTGAGTGGTTTTGAGTGTGAAACTATAAAATTATCCAAACACAATAAACCCATATACATTAAAAAAAAAAAATGTCCTCCTTATAGACTCTTATTAAACACCTTAAATTAAAACAAAAAATGTCCTCAAGACATTTTTATAGTGGTTATTTTCTAATATTCTGTATTTCTCCTTGTTTTCTGTTCTATAATGTTACTTGTCATCCACAATTAAGGTCTTTGTCCCCCTATTTTATGTTTTTCTTTACTTTACACTCTTCACAGTCTACGGCTAGTTAATCACTAGGTCCCTGACTAGGGTATCTATAATTGAAAGAGGGGTACGCCCATTCATAGGCCGTCTAGCGAAAACCGTAACTGGGGCGCATCTTGCGGCCAGGACCTCTTCGTCCCCCAAAGACCCGGGGAAGGAAGTTTCTCAAGGCACGACCCCAGCCAGTATTATCAATGTTATAATGTATAAAAGAATATATGTTATCTTCAGAGAAATGTTTGTTCTATAAGATGATCACATAAAACACAGTTAAAAGACACATAAATAAAGGCCATTATGAGACTGAAGAATATGCCTGAACTTACAAACGTTTGTCGTCATGGTAAAAACTGTGTTTGGACAACATATTCATGGTAAAGATATCAATAGAAGCGAAATTGTATTAGGCTTTCCATTGATATATTTCGTTTTTTTCTGATACAATGACAGTACGTAGTACCTTGGAAAATGAGCGTTAACTAAATACAATCGCCCTGAAGGCAAGCTCTCGTGATGACATGTTCACAAATAATCAACATATATTTGGTAATATATCACCCTTTTATTCAGCCTTTATAACAATTTTTCTGTTAGTCATTCTTTTTAACTAGGTAAATTAAAGGAGGAGGGGGGGGAAAGAATTTATAGTTTTCACCCAACCAACGATTTTCTGATGCACCTTATGTATCTAATAAGGACATTCAGGAAAAATCGCTGGTTGGGTGTGAAACTATAAAAAATTGACCAAAATTTAAATTTACTAAATACTCAGTACCCAGCAAACACAAAGGACGGAGGGCCTCCGGACGGCCCTCCGTATGGCTTACCGGCGGCCCGACGCGAAGAGTTGTACGTGAGTTAGGGGCCGGCTGGGGGGGATTTGCTCAGAGGCTCAACGGCGGGACGCTCCCAGCGGCCCCGCCGCTAGGGCATTTGCCCATTTGCGTGTTATATTAACTGCTTGAGGAATATTTAGGTTATACTTTCTAAGTATATGGACGATATAGTAATGTTTTAAGGGGTATGTTTGCAAAACCCATTACCATTAGCCGATATTATTAACTAGACTAATGGACCTGATTCAACACTTATAAACATTACTATATCTGAAATAACGTCAGAAGAAAGAATATAACCATAAATATCCTGTCCGTTACCAGTAGTAATACGATTGGGGGAAAAGGAGGATTAATAATGTACGTGGACATTGTTTATGCATAAGTACAAAAACATTTCGTTACTTTGGGGCTATATTATCTATATATATAGTACATGGCTGGCGTGTACGTGAATACACTGACAGCAAATAGTGTATGAAGGATAATTGAGCTGCGGCGAACAACACCCATAACAACATCCACCCGTTTCTTCGCTTTGTGCGCTTTCAAGTAATGATTTGAAGGATTTCACCGATGTCACTGACACAACGCTGCCGAGGAATCCTAAAAAAAAGGTTGGTTTTTGTCTGTACTGCAATATTTATATTGTGCAGTCCTATTTCGATATTAAATGAAGGAGCGAAGGAAAACAGTTTTATAAACTAAGTTTCTTCTATTATGTTATAGACTGAGTAAGGGTGATAATTTAGGCCCCTTCCTCCTTCCTCCCCCTTTTTTGGGGGTGGGGTTTTTTAAAACCCTTTGTAATGGCTTTATAGTACGTTCTGGCAGGTTAGTGTATGATAGCAGGGGCATTCAAATAATATTTCTGTTCCCTAAATCATGATATTATCAATGTTAATTCTTCAATCATCCTACAATTCCTTATTAGGTTGTAACGATGCAATGATGAATTGTCAATCAAAAATATGAGTATTGATATGTGTTTGATAATATGTTGGAAAAGGGGGAAATGATTAGAAAAGAAATAAGGGAATTTTCTTTTCAATTGACCTTGTGGCAAATGTTTATCCCGTAATCTTTGCTCGGTTAATTAATTAAAATGTTGTTTTTTATATGAATTTACTAGTACACACATATAGACAACTGATAAAACTTTTTCATGTAAACTCTTCCTATGTACGTATCTCACTTATATTCTATGTAATTATGGGGGTTTGTTGTACCTGATTAAGACTGGAAATATTTTGAAATAAAAACTGATTATATGATATTTCTAATTATATAAAACTATTATTAAAAAACTTCTATAGCAAAAATTTTTTTTCAATAGCTTGGACAGGGCCTAATAATAGTGATGGTACCGATATTGAAGATACTATGTTAATTATTAACTGTGTTGCATATATATAATATGATATGGAATATTTCCCACTTACAAATACGTACCAGCGCCCAGCGGGCCTCCGGAGGATTGACGTCAAGTTGCCGCTGCTTGTCACTACTGATGTAATACTACAGCAAGATAATCATATAACTGTTGTTTCAAAATGTTTACACATAGAAATATTCAATTCTTCAAATTCTGTACATTAATTTCAACATAGTAAGTTTTCCCGTCTGAAAATACACCAGCGGCCCTTCGGAGGGCTGACGGAGGTAAATTTGCCGCCGGCGGCCGCCGTTCGCCGCTCTACAGCCTACGTAGGCCCGCCGGTGATGGTTAGCTGGGTAGATAAGGAATAACTTACTTGTCCAAGTGACTCAAGTTAGCTGGAAGCTTCTCTCCACCTGTTTCCTGGCCCTGCCTGCTCTCACGCTCAGTGCTCTGGCTGAGGGGCTGAGTGCTGGGGAGATCATCCTGAACCTCCAAGTCACTTCTGACACAATCCCCACTTCTAACACTATCAGTATCCAGTGTACCCAAACCTCATACATTACTCCTAGGCGAGGGGGGATGGGCGACAAAAAAAACGGGGCCCTTTCGGGTTTTAAATTTGCAATTTTCCAGAAAAAACAAAAATAATTAAAAAAACACGTTTAGTAAATAAACGGCTTTTTTTCCCTTTTGTCTAATTTGAAATTTTCGTAATTTCAAATTTGCCCTTATATTTTTTTTTATTGTGCCTCATAAAATTAGCTTTTAAACCTAAACGCAATTATATGAGCACAATTACCAAGATAAAAGGGGCCAAAATTTAAAAAATAACTAAAAATTCCCAAATTAGACAAAAGAAAAAAAAAATAGCCTTTTTCATTTACAAAAACGCCGTTTTTTTAAAAACCTTTTTGTTAGCCTATATATAAGTTAATAAACCCTTTTTATATCCCACAATAGACACGGGTTAGGGGTTATAACCACTATCCACTGCCAGTAACCCTTTTTCTATTGTCTAATTTTTTTGAAAATTTAGTATTTCCCATAACACAACAACGTATATTTTGGGGAAAAAATCAGTAATCACACACCCGGGCCCAAAGGGGTTAGTGAGCTTTACCCCCGCTCTCAATTCCAAGCCCCCAAACCGCACGGCGGTGAGGACTGCTAACTAGCTTTTAAAACACTAGTTTCAAATGCTTGGACGAGGCTTGCTTGGCCCTTGGGTCAAAAGGAACCTTTTTTTCCCCGCAATTAAAAAACCTGTTTGGGTTTTTTCTGCGACAAAACAAAAAAAAAAACAAATTTGGGGGTAGGGGCCAAATAATAATCAGCCCAAAAACTTTTGAAAACAATATCACAAACCCATAAACCACATTTCAGCAATTTGGTTATTGGAGTGGTTTTGGGGGTAAAAAATTTCCCCCTTTGGTTTTTTTTTTTTGGGACGAAAAAAAAACACGGCTCATTGGCAAAGTTGGCCCGTGTCGTTTTTCCCATTTTTGGGGGGGGGGAAACTTATTTTCCCCGGGGCCCCTTGCCCATTTTGAAGGTGGTGATCGTCAAAATTTATTGAAATTTTTGCTTTTTTCAAATTTTTTGGGGGGCCCGCAACCCCCCAATTCCCCCATTTTTTTTCAGGCTCCGAAATTCCCGAAAATTTCCCAACCAAATTTAACCCCTTTCCCGAAAGTTATTGCGTTTGGGGCGCTTTAAAAATTTTTGGGCGGTCCCCCCCTTCGAAAATTCCCCGAAATTTTTTTTCAGGCACCCTGAAATTTGGAAAAATTTCCCCCAACCGAAAAAACCATTCCGCAAGTTGCGGCAAATTGGGGGGAATTTTGGGGAAATAAAATTGGGGAAAAATCCCCAAAACCTCTGGTAAACACAGACAAAAAGCCCCCTCCTACCCAACCCCTCACCCTCCTATACGTTTTATACATTCCCACGAAACTTTTTTCCCAGGCCTGCTTTAAAAAACCCCTTAGTTAAATTTTTACTATTTTCTTCTCTCTTCATACTCCCATAACAGTCTAGGGCCGGTGTTTCCAAAAAAATAGGTACCGCCTGTAAATAAGTCACAAAAAAACGCGACCCGCCCCCTGTTTGGGCCCGCTTACGGTAATTTTCCCGTCAAAATATATGTTTTTTCAATATAAAAAAGGGATAATGTTTCTTTGGGGAAAAGCTTTTTTCTATAAATTTAATTTAAAAAAAAAAACCGTAAAAAAACCCTAAAGAAAGGCCATTATGGGAATCAAGAAATATGTAGAACCTTTAAAATTCTATTTAAAAACCTTTTGTCTTTTAATACTTTGCGGGAAAAATTTTTCATGAAAATATGAAAAGAAGCGGAATTTCATTAGGTTTTCCCTTGATACATTTCTTTTTTAGATAAATGAATTAGCAGCATGCATAAATTAGCGTTAAATAAAAAAAATAAACCTCAATCGGGAAAAAATTTCCCGATTTTTATGATGTTATTTATCTAAATTAAAAGCTCATTTATGCTGGGTGCTAATTCATTTATCGGGGAAAAAGAAATGTACAAGGAAAAACAAATTTGAAAAATTCCGCTTTTTATTCATATTCTCCCTGTAAAAAATTTTCTCGCCCAAAAAATTTAAAAGACCCAAGAAAATTTTGTATTATTAAGTTTTTATGCAAAAATTTTTTGAGTCTCATAAAGGCCCCTTTTTTTGTGTGTTTTTTTGGTTTTTTTTTTGATAATATTTTTTGAAAAAAAGCAATTTTCCCAAAAAATAACAGTATACCCTTTTTTATTTTAAAAAACATATATTTATTTTTTAAAAAGGGGGGGGGGAAAAAAAATTTCCGGGGAACTGGGAAACGGGGGGGTTTTTTTTTTTTTTCCTTTTTTTTTTTTTTAATTTTTTTTTTTTTTTCCGGCCGGTACCTTTTTTAAAGGGGGGCCCCGGGGGGGGTTTACCCCCTTTTTTCCAGGGAAATTTAAAACCCCTGGGTTTTTTAAAGAAAGGGGAAGTTTTTTAGACCGCTACGAGAGATGGCAAAACTGTATTCGGCAACGATATTGTAAGCACCTATGTAATGCCCGTTATTCGGAAGAGATAGGATGGGAATTCCTATCATACAATTCCCGGGTTATGTCCGTAAGCAATTCAATCTTTTCGTTTCTCGTGAAATCTATCTTCCTTCTTTCATTCTCACTTCTATCTTCCTCCCTTCCTTCCCTCACTCCCTCCCTCGACATTCCGGGTACGAGTCAAAATTCGTGGGACACTTATTTCGCGATCATTGATAACTAAAGGATTCAAAGCTTTTCATCCTCCCCTCACCCTCCTATCAGATCAAGGAACACTCCTAGATTCTTAATGTCCTTCAAACTAGACACAATAGTGACAGATCACGTTCATAGATGGATGTGTTAGTCGAGTTATTTGCTAAATTAAAAGTCGACCAAATTTATGGTTCGACTCCACTACCTCGTCTCTCAATAAAACGCGTTCGTATGCTTGAAATGAAACCCAATAACACTTTCCCTGGATATTAGAGTAAAAATATTAAATTCTTCTATATCAAAGTAACAGAACTGTATTATAGGCAGCCCTTTCATATGTACACTTGTTGGATTAGTTAATTAGTCATTCAGGGTCTATAAGCTCTTCAGGAGAGGCCAATATCATAGAATTCGAACATTCCCTTTCATCCCAACTTCACCTTAGCTACCACGAGGAGTCAGTTGTCTCTACACTTCATTGTAGGTAAGACCTCGGCACCTCGCTCCTGTTTCCCCCCCTCCTTGTTATGATATATCTATCTATATTCTCATATATAGGTACAGTTGTTCAGTTCACTAACGCATAGGAGGCCTGCCCCATCCTTATAAGTGTTATTAACAGAGTCGTCTCTACACTTCATTGTAGGCTTCGACGGGAGTCTCTCGCTACTTCCTCTCCAGAAACCAGGCCACATGGTACAGTGAATCCCCACACCAACCCATTCCTCTCACATTTTCTCCCCTATATATATATTCCATGTATACCTATAGTGCTCAGTTGATACGGACATAGGTGGTAGTTCTAAGAATGATTATGTGAGGGAGGTTATGCTCTAAAGAGCTTGCCCGTTCCAGATTAGAGTTTATGTATGTGTCTAAGATCTCAAACAGAAATAATGTTTCATGGTGAATAAATAGGATGATGTTTCAAATATAGTTCTTGTGTTTATTGCAAAAACCCCAGGTGACTATTCCGCGTGTTAGGATAATACTTCCCCACACTTCCAAAAGAGTTTTTCAGCCTTACTCGGTATAATACTATATATCTCCCCGACTACCATTAATTCTCATGTATATTCACGTGCTCAGGGAGTAAACCAGAGAACTACTCGCTTGAGCTGGTGGCAGCACTTCCCCTTAACTCATACCCTTTCCCCTTAACCCCTATCCCTACCCCTTTCCCTTAAGTTCATTCCCATTTCAGTACTCTCCGCAGCGAGAAGTGTTCACACTATAATCAAATAGTGAAGTCATAAGACAAGTTTCAATTCTCAATTCAAGTTTAAAATCAAGGAAAAATCCTAACCAAATTAATTTCATTCAAATAACAAAGGCACCAGGTATAAACTTCTTCATAGGAAAATCCTGGCAACACACCTAGTAAGGTACAAGGTCCATTGCCGCTGGCAGTCACCAAAGGGGTCTCGTGTCGCGCAACAGCCAATCATCTCCACGCTTACATGATGCGTGTTGGGCTTACACGTGCTTTTGTTTACAAACAAATTTCATTTAAGGCCTCTTCCATTTGTGCCCAAGTTGCATGAACCAGTTCTTTCAGTTCAGGGTTGGGTTCTGGGTTCAGGGTTGGGTTCGCGTGTCACAAATGGAACGCAAAAAACCCATTTTTTGTTTACAAACATACTCAGCTAGCGAGGCAATTTAAGAGGAGAGAGGGGAGAGAGAGAGAGAGAGAGAGAGGAGAGAGAGCGAGAGAGAGAGAGAGAGGAGAAGAGAGAGAGGAGAGAGGAGAGAGAGAGAAAAGAGAGAGAGGAGAGAGAGAGAAGAGAGAGGAGAGAGAGAGAGACGAGAGAGACAGAGAGGAGAGAGAGAGAGAAAGGAGGAGAGAGAAGAGAGAGAGCGAGAGCAGAGAGAGAGAGAGAGAGAGAGAGAGAAGAGAGTTTTGAAGAAAAGAGAGAGAGAGAGAGAGAGAGAGAGAGAGAGGAGAGGGGAGAGAGAGAGAGAGAGAGAGAGGAGAGAGAGAGAGAGAGAGAGAGAGAGAGAGAGAGAGAAGAGAGAGAGAGGAGAGAGAGAGAGAGAGAGAGAGAGAGAGAGGGGAGAGAGAGGACGAGGAGAGAGAGAGAGAGACGAGAGAGAGAGAAGAGGAGATACCGAGAGGAGAGAGAGGATACCGAGAGAGAGAGAGATACCGAGAGAGAGAGAGAGATACCGAGAGAGAGAGAGAGATACCGAGAGAGAGAGAGAGATACCGAGAGAGAGGGAGATACCAGAGAGAGAGAAGATACCGAGAGAGAGAGAGAGATACCGAGAGAGAGAGAGAGATACCGAGAGAGAGAGAGAGATACCGAAGAGAGAGAGAGATACCGAGGAGAGAGAGAGATACCGAGAGAGAGAGAGAGATACCGAGAGAGAGAGAGAGATACCGAGAGAGAGAGAGAGATACCGAGAGAGAGAGAGATACAAGAGGAGAGATACCGAGAGAGAGGAGAGAGAGAGAGAGAGAGAGGAGAGAGAGATGAGAAGAGAGAGAGAGAGAGGAGAGAGGAGAGAGAGAGAGAGATAACGAGAGAGAGAGAGAGAGAGAGAAGAGAGAGAGAGATAACGAGAGAGAGAGAGATAACGAGAGAGAGAGAGAGAGATAACGAGAGAGAGATCGAGATAACGAGAGAGATAACGAGAGAGAGATAACGAGAGATAACGAGAGAGAGAGAGAGAGAGAGAGAGAGAGAGAGAGAGAGAGAGAGAGAGAGAGAGAGAGAGAGAGAGAGAGAGAGATAACGAGAGATATAACTCAGCTAACTGCTATGTGAAGGGATCATATCAAGTTAAAGATCGCGGGAACGCATGGCTTCCACCAGCCATGTATGCCTCTTTTATGCCGTCTGACATCCTCTCCGACTCGTGCATGCGGAAAACCCTTCACGATAAGAGAAATAGGGCCCAAGGCGACCATTGTTTGTTGTGAACTGAAAACTCTACCCAAGCTACCCACCTCTCAATGTGAGTAGAGAAAGTTCACGGGTTTTGTTGTGTCACTACGCGCTTTGCCTCGGACCCAGGTTTTCGTGCGCAAATGGAACGCCTGAACTCTTGGGTTCCGTGAACTGGTTCTTGAAATGTAGCAAATGGAAGAGGCCTTTAAAGTTCATGTATGATACCTCTATAATTGTAGTAAATGATGTCTCAAGAGCTTATTTATCATTATTGTGCATCATAAAGGTTCGTTTTGCATGCCTGTCACCTGATACGAAGTAATCTATTAAAAAAAATCATGACTTTTGCTGAAAAACAACAAAATAGCCTGATATGATGTGTCCGTGTGTGATTCTACACATATGCAATGATTCTTCGTCTTATCTGTCAAAGATCTGGCACATTCACCTTTTTAGGCATTAAATCAATCAATCAATTATCTGTCAAGGAGAAAAAGTGGAGAATTTGGCTAATATTTGTGTATGTATAATATGACCAGTGGGTTTTGTTTGTTTGTTTGTTTGTTTAGAGGATAATGCCTCAGATACATAGTGATCTACCACTGCAGCATTAGTGTTGGGGGAAGCCACCACCCCGGGAGGGGGGTCACAAACCCCCGGCTAACACCCGGTACCCATTAACTTGGGGGGGGTTTTAAAAACCCCCTGGGCCTTTTTCCTNTTACTTTTTTGACAAACTATTGTATCTTATGACCGATACAAAAAAAAATCCACCGCAAAACTAAAGAAGGAAAATTATCATATGACTTCACTTTTTAATTATAGTATGAACATTTATCGTGCGGAGATTTAATTATGAACTTGAGTTCAAAATTCAAAGGTAAAAAAAAATGTTTAAAGGAAATCATGGGATACTATTAGTATACGAGAAGTCTGAAATCTCTGGGATGGGGGAATATTTCCATAACAGAGAATAGTCACCTGGGTTTTGCAAGAAAAAAGAATTCCTATTTTAACCTTTTGGTTTTTTAACAAGAAATTATTCCTGGTTGAAAATAAGTACTGTAGGGTTTTAATTTAGGAAGGAAAGTTTTAAAGAGTAACCCCCTCAGGGCATTTTCCTAGACCTACCTTCTACTACATAAAAAATAAACACCAAAGATAACATGGGGGAAACTGGGGAAGGGAAAATGTGAGAGTAATGAAAACTGTTGCGAGTCGCGACCAGTGGAAAACCCCGTTTTCCCGTTTATAATCTATCCGGACCTGGGGACGGTGAAAACGAATGCCCTTTTTAAAAAGGGGGGGGGGGGGGGGATAACACTGGTTAAGTATTTTTATCACACAGATATCACAAAAAAAAAGGTATTAGAGACGAAAACGAAAAACACCTTACCGGGGAGACGGGAAGAAACGAATGCCGCTGCATGCCCCTTTCATAGAGGAGAGGACAGCTAAACCGCGGGAATTAACGAGTGTTAAAATACCACCCAGAGTTTTCACAACGAGGAACGAAGTGTCAAATGTTTTAATTAGCGGGGAAAGCAGATATA
Organism: Chionoecetes opilio; assembly: GCA_016584305.1. NCBI lineage: Eukaryota > Metazoa > Arthropoda > Malacostraca > Decapoda > Majidae > Chionoecetes > Chionoecetes opilio. The sequence goes on along the minus strand of JACEEZ010014105.1, from coordinate 44,117 downwards.
CCACGAAGTAAGTAACTAAACACAATTCCTTAATTTGATAAAGGGAAAAATTTTAATTCAAAAAAATCAACGGGGGGGTATTATTTAAATGCAGAACAGCCATACGAACGTTTTTTTCACGGGGCGGGGTTTTTGGACGCGTGAGAGAACTTTCCCGACTCTTAATTCAGCGAATGACTCTACTAATCTATGCTTTAAATATGCGAAACACAACTGATTTTGTTTTTTTTTAGGATACTCAGAATCAAAGTGTTTTCGATTGCCAGGAGGGTAAGGGGGGAATAAAAATTTTTGACTAAAGTTTTTTGGCACTCCGAAATTAAGTCTACATATTATACCTCGGGGCTCTGGCGTTGGGGGGGGGGGGGGAGAAGGAGGATGGGGGGGGGGGAGAAGGAATGCAAGAGAGAGAGAGAGCAGCATACGAAGAAAAGATAAATAATACGAGAAATGCAATAATTGGAAGGGGCTTATTCTAAAAAAACCTGTTCCCCTAATACGGTTTTGGGCAACACTTAGTCTGGGACTAAACCCAGGGTTATTGAAACCTTTTCTTTTTTTTTAAAGAAATAACTGGAAATGTGTGTGGAAATTTCATTTTACCCCGGAAATTTTTCCGGAAACAATTAGCTGTTTTTAAAATACGGAAAATGCTCTCTCTCCTTTCTCTTCTCTCTCTCTCTCTCTCTCTCTTCTCTTTTCTCTCTCCTCTCTCTCTCTCTCTCTCTCTCTCCCCTTCTCCCTCTCTCTCTCTTCTCTTCTCCTCTTCTTCTCTCTCTCTTTTCCCCCCTTCCTCTCTTCTCTCTCTCTCTCTTTTTCCACGTTCTACACCCCTCTTTCGGGAAATTTGTGACCCCTGTCCCGCTCATTCTTTTCCCGGTCAGGACGTTTTTTTGTTTGTTTGTTTGTTATTTAATGTGTGGGACAGGGAAGTGGGCGGAAAATGGGAACAGGGGTAAGTAAAAATGATTACATTTTCCCGCTTTTTTGCTTATGTTAAGTTCGGGGAGTGGAAAATGATGACGATCATATAGCTTGAAAAATATAAAAATATTTATTATAGTATATATACAAAATTTATTTATTATATATTTTTTTATTTTTGAAAATGGAGAAAATGGCAGAAAATGGAGAGACCGTTTCTATGGGAAACGTATGCCTGCAAAAAAGAAAGACCCCTAAAACCGACTCTCGATCTTCCCTTTTAAATCTTTTTGTTGGCCGGGTCTTTTTAGAGCCTTGTTATACTAGGGAGAAAATAAGATTGTATTATAACCAAAAAATTTTTTCATATTCGGGTTTTCAGGAGGTTCCCCAAAACACTAGTGGATTAAAAAAAGTTTCGTTTCAGCATGAGTATGGGGCCCAAGAATCCCGTGGGGGTTTTGAGCTGCTAAGGTCATGGCCCCGGCTTTGTGGGTCAACTCACACGACATGTAGCCCACCCTTATCTTCCCCGGGGGAAAAGTTGTTAAAAAGGTATCTTTATTTTTTTTTCCGTCATTGTTTTAAATTCCCCGTGTTTTATTTCTGATTTTTTATGAAAACGTCTGTTTGATGAATTGTCCATCCACATATCTTTATTTTTTTCAATGTTTTAACGGAATTTGTATTAGTAAGGTTTTAGAAGAGATTAAAATTGACTTGTTTACGTGGTTTTATTCACTGGTAAGTGTGGTGTGATTGTGTGGTGTGTGTGTGGTGTTGTGGTGGTGTGGTGTGGTTGGTGTTGTGTGTGCGCGCGCGCGTTTTTTAATTTTATTTTCAATCGTTGGGTCCAAACACTGGGTTTGGCCGGGGTTTTCACCCTGGGGATCATGTTTTGTGCCTTTCAGCTCCCCGCCACGCAGATGCTAGAGTCTAGCTTCAGTCTGGGACGGAACAAAACCCCCCAGCTAACACTTGGTACAATTATTGCTGGTAGACAGATGCACAGGTTTAAAGAATTGCTATTTTTTTACTCCACCCTGTGTGTAATTTACCAACAGCCCGGGCACGCGATCTCAGCGTCACCCTTCCCGGAAAAAAAAAGTAAACCCCTGAGAATCTTTGGGATAGCTGCGCCTTTCTCATTTCATAAACGAACCCCCTTTCCAAGGGATCAGTATTGCTTGTGCTCTCAGCAAAAAAACTTTGGGGCTTGAGTGGGACTTTTTTCCCTTTTGGCACACGCAAATTTGCCAACTGTATTTGCACAATTCCAGTGAACGGAAACTAGATAAATGCCCGTGGCGTCAGTTTTAACTCAAAGGGGGTCTACTGTGTTTTGGCTCGGCTACTCGTATTTCAAAACAATTTCGGAAAATATTGATGCACGGTCTGAATATAAAAAAAAAATAGTTCTTCTGTTTTCTACTAAAAAAAAGTTGGAGAAGATTACGAGGAACGTTTTATAATAGCAATTTTTAAAGCAAATTACTCGCTTCGAGATCAAAGCTTTAAAATATTTTTTTTCAGATATTGGTAGCTGTTTTATTGGGGGCGATGTTCCAGTTTTTTAAGACAGTACTGCTGCGCTGGCAAACGCTTTTCAAAATACAATAAGCCCAAAACCTTGGAAAAAAAAAAAAATATAAATCTGAAATGTTTGTTGCGCGACCAAGTGGGTTTTAATTGTGGAGGGGGTCCCGCGGCGGGAGTGGTGGGGGGAGATTGGGCGGGGGGATTGAACAAAAAAATTTCGACTTTTACGCGCGACATTGCACTTCCAGGGTTTCTATCTAATTTTACACAATAAAAACAGGAAAATATGACGGCTAGGTATAGATAATTCTAAAATTCGTTATTGAATAATATCACAGGTAACATTTCCATTTCCCCCCCCCAACTAAACCCATTGGTTTTTTGGTTATTAAATGTTTTTTCAGAACAGGTTCTTTCAATATACATTAGAAGAAAAAACGTTCTTTAAAATTTTACTTTTGTGTTTTAAGTGCACTGGAAAATGCCCATATTTTGTTTTTCCCGTAGACCAAATTATTATCAATTGGTGAGTTAAAAAATGCCAGCGACCACTAGCATTTCGAGTTTAGTTCTCTCTAAATTTAAGCACGAGCAATTTTGGGGATTTTAAGGCAGACTAAAGAAAACAACGCACGGACATCCAAAAACCCCCGTTGGGGCAGAAAGTTTTTATTTTGCCCTAACACACACACACACACACACACACCAAAAACACCCACCACACACACACACACAACACACACACAACACACACACACACACACACACACCACAACATCGAAGACAAATCAGCATCCCCTTACACTGATTAAAAAACAGAGAGAATAGACGAGGGGAAAATCCCCCAGCAAAGTGACGAAAAGCTTGGTGGATTCAATATAGCGCCAGAACCTTAAATACGGGGCCTGTCGGTACTTTCCTGTATACAGGGACCTGGGGAAGAAGCCACATCTCGTCATCTCCCCAAGTCACAGAGAATCGCAAGCTTCCCCACTCCCCTACTAGGTAAGGTGGTTTTCACTGGGAATTATTTAAACTGGGAACATAACATGTTTTTTTGTTTTTGAAAAAATTTCGTCAGTTACGACGCACTGAGATGGATCTCCACGTATCCACATACTCTTCTCGACTACCCAGAGAGCGTCTGCTAGGTTTAGTGTTTGGCCGAAGCCGCACCCCCGGGGGGCGGGTTACAAACCCCCGCCCCAAAACCGGTACCCCTTACCCGGGGGGACAGGGGTTCGGGTTTTAAGGAAACAGCCCGACTGTTTCCCCTCCGCCCGGGATCGAACCCCGGGGTTCCGGTTTTTAACCGGGGCGTGCACCCCACACTACGGGTACTCCGTACGTAGGGTGTAAGGAAAAATTTAAAAATGTGGGAAGTTTCCCACATACGAAGAGCTCAGCAGCGTGCGTATTTGTTTTTGCTTCTTTATACTTAAATCTCAGTAGGGGAACCTACATCAACACAAACGGGGTGAGACCACTGTTTTTTTGTGATTTAAAATTTTATGAATGCATGATTACAGGATACATCAACATTGGGCATTTGGGCACAAAGTGCAAAATCTTTTTATTAAGAAAAGTGAGAAACTCGAGAAGGTCTATGATAGGCAGTAAGTCCTACAAATTTATATTTTACCTCATATTTTATTATTAAAGGAAAAAATTACAAGCCTCAGTAGATACATCATTTTTTTCTGATAAAGGAAGGGGGGAAAACCTCCCCCTGAGGTTGGTTTCGGATCAAGCCCAGGTTGGGTTTGTTAACTGGGAGGAGGTTTTGCGCAAACCCCCCCCCCCCCACAGTTGCAGGAGAGTATTGGGTTATAATGGATGAGAAACTGCGCGGTTGCTACCGGTTTTACTTATGTTTCTGTATTATTTATTGTTTAGTATGTGCGCAGTTTTAATTTAATCCCCGGTAACCTTCAAAACTTTTAACATATTTTAGAAATTTTATAGCCCCCTACCCTTTGGGTTTGGATAAGGTCGGGTGAGTTTAATAATCCCGCCAGGGGGCCGAGGGGGAGGTTAGGTTCAGTTCGGTTAAGGTAATAATGGTCCCGGCAGGGCGGTGCAGAGCTAGGGTCTTTGTATAATAATATTCTAGGCAGAGCGGATCACTCGGCGGCTGGCGAATGCGGGGCGGGAATCACTTGTTTCCGTACAATTCCGTTACTTCTCTGTTTTCTGAGACACTGCTTATTATTTCCTGGCCAAGTTTTAGTGCTTTTTCTGAATGAGATACATTGTTATCAATGGAAACGTAACCGTAGGTTTTGGTGACAAAAAAAAAAAAAAAAAAAGGGTTTCCGGAAATAAGAATATCTGAAAAAGCACTAATTTTAGGCAAAGAAAAACTAGTCAGTGTCTAAGAAAATGACCGCGCAGTCCTCGTTCATTTTTATCTTACTTTGAAATCGGAAAAAAACTAGTGATCACTAGTTTTTTACAGGGGGGGGGGGGTCTAGAGGGTAAAAAAAAATCTAGTGATTGTCACGAAAAACAAAGGTCAGATTCTCTTAAAACAGCATATTCTATCAGAAAAATATACATAGTTTCGTCTGAAAATGGAGAGGGTCACTGTAACGAATCTTTCTCATAGCTTTTAACAGTTGTTAGGTTTGAGGTATTTAGGGTAGATAAAAAATGCGCAGGTGGCCTTAGGGAAATAGTTCTTCCACCGTGTATGAAGTGATATTTGGAAGGGAATTACTCAAAATGTCTAACATATAATGAAATCATAATGGCATTTTCAGTGACGTAACCACAAAGTTGAACAGGAGAGGGTAGGGTGGGGTGCAAGGTAAATTTTTTCTGTGTAGCCCATGATTTTGGCAAGCGCAGAGAGCCCGTACAGCTAAGGGGGGGTCATGATCGTTGTGAGGCCATACAGAATCGGTATACGACAAAAATTTAGCATATTCTAAATTCAATTTTATGTACTCCAAGTCGCTGAGTTATGATTCAGTACTTCCAATAACCTTGTACGTACAACTAAAATTCAAAAGCTTACATTTCGATCAAACAACTTTACAAACATAATATACTAATAATATTAAAATTCAAAATGAAGATTTAAAAACACTGTAGTAGTCTCACTTTTATTAGAAACAGGAAAAGACAAGACATATCCAACATAATTTTCTTGCTGATAATTAAGTTGAAATAGTTGAAGCTGATGAGCAGTTATTAGAATAGCAGTGGATGAAATAAGAAAAGTTATATTTTTGAAATACCACTGAGTATAGTACATAAGTACTTGATTCAGGCATGCATTACTTAAGTTGCATTTTAAACCTGTTTTTGTTGTCAGCTATTATGGAGTATGGGGAATTTAAGTAATCTAACTGAGAACAACAGTGTCACCTAACACACTGGAATGATTCACTAGCAAAGAAGTGCAGGGCAACCAAGACTTGAGTGTGGATTGGAATTGCTACAGTCCTATTGGTGTGTCTGGAAAGCTGTGGCCCAATCTCCTCACAGAGCTGCAGGATCTCATGGCAGGGTAGGTGGTAATACCGTAGGTGTTGGTTGTCACTGACATCTAGACTCTAGAGGATCAAGCCGATCTCTGAAGACCCTTTCCAAGTGCAGCCTGTCGTGTTCCATTGCCCACAAGAATTCCATGATAGCTGAAAAAAGTTATTATTTTTAATAGGTATGGTTTTGATATGGCAGGTTTTAGTTAGATGCACGAACAGTTCATAAGAAAGAAAAAAGCCCAAGGTTATGGAAATTTTAAAAGCTTCAATGCGAATTATGTAAACCTGAATATTAAATATCCTACATTACCAATTATCACTCACCTATCCTATCACTTCCCTATCTAAGATGTCTCCCACATTGCTTATTTAACCTAAATAGTTAAAAGTAATTTATATGGTAAGAATATTCACTACCTATATATTTTATTTTAGTGTGGGTTTTGCATTTTATACTACTATATATAAAGTTAGGTAGGTTGCGTATGAATGCTAATACAGCTATAGTTAATTGTTACTGGTGGGCGAGACATTCATTCTTAAAACCGATAAATTCTCACTCACTCTTGCTCACCACCTATAATCAACAAACAATATAAGCATATGTACTGACCTACTTGATCTTATCTTATGTTTTGGTTTGATTAAACAAAATATTTATCCGGGTTGATTAGCTTTTCTTTCTCCACTTACGTACTTTATTAATTATTCTTTTAGATGATGAGAACCCATTATCTACCGTTATTTTCTATTATTAAGTGAAAAAAAAGGGTTAGTTTATGGTCCCCTAAAAGCCCGTTCACATCTCCACGACACGACTTGCTCCAGTCAATCCAGTCGGTGCCGACTGCAGCCGATTTTGCGGGGGCTGAAGCTCCAAAATTGGCGTGGTTGGCTCGGGTTTACCCGAGCCAACCACGTAACCCGTAACCTTACCATATCTAACCTAACCATACCTATACCTAACTTAACCTTTACCTAAGTAAAAGAAAAAAAGTATTTTGCGACAGAAACGGTTAGCAAAATAATCCAAAACACATAAAAACTCACCAGAAAAAAATAGTTTCGTACACCAAAGTGAATTCGGTGTTCATCTGGAATAATACCGGAGGAACTTACCTAACTCTAATATACATTGAAATGAACTTGAGAAAGGTTACCCCCCCCCCAAAAAAAACCCAGCTGGTGTTACACAATAATAATCCATAAACAAGAGTTACACATACCCTCAGTAATGTTGGGGTTTTTACTGAAGAAATTTACAGTTTTATCTATCCATAACCATCAGTATTTCCACTTGTAATAAATATTGGTAAATATGTAGTCTCAACCAAGACTCCCTATTGTACTCTCCTGACATAAATGTCACACCCCCATTCCCAGACCCCGGTAATAATGGACGAGGACTTCGCTTTCGTTTTCAGAGACACCGAGTAATTTTTACTGGCCTACAATAGGTGCTTTTTCTAAAGGAGATAGCTTTGTTTTCCGGAAACCCATATATCATTTTTTTTTTTTATTCATCACAGAATTTTATGGTCGCCGTTTCCATTAAAAACACTATCTCCATCAGATAAAGCACTAAAACTTGGCCGTCAGTCAGGGTCTCAGATAACAGGGAAGTAATTGAATAGAACATACCAAACCTAACCTTATAGGTTTTAATGAAACCTAACCTAACCTTAACCACTAAGTATACCTAACCTAACATTATAGGTGAAACCTAACCTAACCTTAACCTTGCATAAAATTCGGTGATGAATTTTTTTTTATAATGGGTTTCCGGAAAATAAAACTATGTGTCTCCATTAAAAAAATCACCTATTGTAGGCCAGGAAAAATTAGTCGGTGTCTCTGAAAACGACCGCGAAGTTCTCGTCCATTATAACCCTACTCTTGCAAAACCATAAATGATCACAAATTAGTATTCACCATCAGAACTTACCTATTACCTTTTTCTAATAGCTGTAACTAATCCTTCCCCTCACACTTCTTACACATCCCTTCAGTTCCCTGCCTTTTAAAACTATTTATAGTGTCACAGGCTTCCCTTTCTCTGACAATTGTGCATTCCTCGGCTGCCGGTTTATACTCTCGCCGACGTGGTTAATCTAACCTAACCTGGACATTGGCACCTATTTTAACCTAAATGATCAAGCTATTGCTGGCATTTCATCCCTGGATGCAGAAACACGGGTAAAATCTGACTAAATGTATATATTGGGTCCTGTAATATCAAGAATTGGAACACTCAACGACGGCGGCGAGTGTTCCGATCGGCGACAGTTCCAGGTACCCGGCTGCCTATCTTAAAAGAGTCTTGAAGGACGTAGTTAATCATGCAACCTATGAATCTCTTTTAATGGTACCTTTAGTTACTTGGTGAGGTAATTAACAGATTAACCAACAAACAAAAAACACTTACGGGAATACGTACTGGAGAGATGTACGTAGCGATGGGCAGGAGTGGATAGACGTGGTGGGACCGTGGGATTAGTGACCCTGACCCATGACTCCTGACCTGAAATAGGGTTAACACATAAATCACAGGAGGTGAATTGTGATGCGAGATTAACACAGGCGATATTGGAGACTCTTACGGCGGTAACGCGCTGCACTTTCGGTGCTGTCGGTTGTTGTTTTATCATATTTTATATATTCTAGACACTGGACAGGATGTGTAATGACGATGCTTACTGCCTGACACATGTTGCCAGCCCCACCAGCCACCACAACTCAGGCCTGACCCATGTTGTCAGCCCCACCACACCACACACCACACCTGCCTGCCACATGTTACCAGCCCCACCACACACGATCATATGAACTGTGGCAGTGTGGAACATCAAGACAGTGCTTAAAATGACGACACAATATCGCCGACAAGGACACAATCACAGAGTAACTTATAGTGTCCATTGCACGGCCTGTTGCACTTATTTCGGTTATTAGTATACATGTCCCTACTTTTGCAACAAATAAATGATCACAAATTAGTATTACTATCAGAACTTACCTAATAAGTGCTAGATGATGAAATCAACTACAGGAGACGGTTTCCCTCCCGCTAATATGTCTGGTAAGCCTTCGGGTAAGCCGTACTGGAACAAGGGACCACTCGTGGGTTTACGAGGATATTTGCAATATGAAAGTGTTTGATGAATAAGGTCGTGCCATGTGCAGGGGGTCGAGGAAATTTCCCAGAGTTATCCTCGTAAAGGGTTTTGCGAACCCATCCTGGGGAGGCTCCCTGAAGGGACGTCACCAGCATGTTCCCCGCCACGGTGGAAGGGGGCTGTTTTTTTTCCCTGCGCTTTTTACAAAAGTCATGTTTTTAGAGAAAAAAAGGCGGGGAAAGAATGTTTTTTTGCGTTTAGGATTTTGAATGAATATTCAAAAAATTTAGCAAAAAAAAAAGAGTTGGACGATACTTTAGGGCGCCTATATGTTTTCCTGAGGGGGGATGGTTGGCCCTACCGTGGTGGCGCAAGCAGGGCTTTATAGTGTCGCCTTTGATTTTTTATAGGCCATCCCGCCCCCCGGTGTCCCCCGAGCACTCGCCGTCAAAGGTGGGCTTGATGCGCAGCAGTGGGGGCTTGGCCACTTGACGGTGGAAGACAAAGTTGCTTTCGGTGGATTAAATCGGGGTTTCAGCTCACAATTTCAGGGGCGATGTGTAAGGTCGTGTACTGGGTGTTGCGCCTGCCGAACTTTTGGGGCTTTTTCTTTGGGGATGGGTTTTTTCGGGCAATGGGGTTTCTTTGGGCAAGGGGTTCTAAAGGAATGGGTTCTTTTCGGTCGATGGGTTATTTAAGTTAAGGGGTTTTTTAGGGCAAGGGGTTTTCCCTTTTGGCAATGGGTTTCCTTTTGAGGAACCCTTTCCTTTTTTTCCCTTTAAAAAGGGAGCCCCTGCCTTGACAATAAGGACTGTATCATTTAATAAGCTAAAAACTTTCTCTTCAGTGCATTCAGCACACCTTCCCCCCTGAGGAAAACTAATTTTAGTATTTACAGATCAACTACATAAAAAAACGGAGACGGGGCAAGCGGAGTGAGTTTTTCGTACTCGCAATTTGTTTTTCAAAAATTTTCCTTTGTAGCCGGGGCAGCCCTCGCCGCACGGGGGTGGGACTCCCGGCCCGGGTTTCTTGCATGCCCGCACCGACTGGCCATTTCCCCACAGCCCCAAAGAAAACAACGACGCCAGCCAGATATGTTTTGTTACCCCCCCCGTGAAGCCCCGTGGTTGCTCTTAACGCGAGAAATTACTTTAAATAGGGGAAGAGATGAAATAACACATAAGTATCAATAAGCTAACGAGAATTTTCCTCCACGCCTCATTCCTGAATCACGGGTTTAGGCCTATATTTTAACCAGCAGTAATTAGACACGTAGCGAAACGGGGGTGAGAACGGGATTCTGGGTTTAGGATAATTTTAGAAGCACTCGAGTTCATGAGTTAAGTCGCCTGTGGGGAGGTGATATTCTCGCCCTTGGTAAAGGTATGTTATGAAATGTTTGTTACACACACCACACACACACACACACACACACACACACACTCATCCACACACAATGTACACATACACAACATAATCATTGATATTTACTTGAATTATCTAAATATTAACATAAAGTATACAAGTAGACCCTTACAATATGATATCATATGTGCAGCAAAAAAGAGCTCAGAAAATATTTGTATTTTTTCATTGTATTTGTGAATGCAAAAGATACTTCTATCTAATCTAATATACTATAGGAGTAGCTGTGTGTCTGTGTGTGTGTGCGTCTGTTTTGGGTAGCCGAAAGTGTAAATTCAATTTTGATGAGAGTAAGATAACAAAATCGCAAATAAATCTTAAGTGGTAAACGGCTTGGTCCCATGTCGATTGAATCATTTTGAAGGGGGGGTTTGGGCTAAAAACACTTTTCAAAGATTAAATTACAGGAATTAACTCTGCGGTAACGTCTTGCCGCACTTAACTAATTCCGTAGGCTCATGGACTTACCCGTTTGTGTGTGTGTGTGTGTGTGTGTGTGTGTTTTGTTTTGTGTGTGTGTGTGTGTGTGTGTGTGTGTGTGTGGGGTGTGGGGTTTTGTGGTTGTGTGTGGGGTGTGGGGTGTGTGTGCTTGCGGACAGGCGTGGGGCTGGGGTGAGACAGGACAGGCGTGGGGCTGGGGTTAGGCAGGCGTGGGGCTGGGGTGAGACAAGTGTGTGGCTGGGGTGAGACAGGCTACGGTGGTGGTAGGTGATCTACCCAGAGGCACTTTGACCAGTGACCAACGACAGCAACACCACGATTGGAGTTTGCACTCACATTGTTGTTTAAAATATACTACTACTACACAAACATCAATACATGGGTCCGAAGGACCCACAAGCACTTGTTTTTATTCTATACTTGAAGCTGTTAACGGTACAAACATTGATATTGTTTCTTACTAGACTAGGTAAGGAGTTCCACACCTTAGGACCGAGATACATAATAGAATGACTGTATAGTGTTGTTCTAAATCAGTGTTTCTTAAAGTGTGGTTTAACATTTCGAGGGGTCCGCAGGCAAATTTGAATGTCAGCTAAAATACATAATAGTATCTGGAAACAATTTAACCGACGACTGTAATGACCTGCGATTGAACAACTTTGTAGTGGCCGCTGCAAATCGAGTGGCCGTTCAAAAGTTGAGTCAGTTGACGTTAGGCTGCTGAGGGAAGGAAGTCGCTTGTGCTCCTCTTTGTACATTTATTAAATTGGTAAGAAAATATTCTGGATGGTTATGACAACATACTATTTTCTTATCCCATTTGTATGTTTTTTTATTTTTTTATAAGTATACACAATTATACTACCGTTATACTACTGGTGTGGCCGCCTTGACCGCAAAAAAATGGAGTCTTTTCCTACCTTAGCAGACTTCCTTCTCACTGTCGAAGAAGAGCTATAGATGGTGACACAACACAAGCTTCCATAGCCTATATTCAAGGCCTTCACTCAGTTAGGAACATATTTTCCAGATTACCAAAGTATTTCCATACCAAAGTTTTGAGTGGATTAGAAATAAATTTGTTACAGTTCAAGCCGAGATAGAAAAGGCCAGTGTCAAACTGCCATCAAAACAGGTTGATAACCTTGTTGAAATTGCAACAAATGGGACACTTAAGCAACTATTCAGGAGAGAAGTTTGACGGATTTTTGGGCTCAAGTACAGCCAGACTACACTGGACACGCAGAATTGGCTTTGAGGCACTTGATGCCGTTCCCAACAACATATAACTGCGAGATTCGATTTTCCACATTGGTTGATCTTAAAACAACAAAGCGCAACCGAATCAATGTCGAACCCGACATGCGACTGAAGCTCAGCAGATTGGAGCCAGATATCACTTGGATCATGAATCAGCAAAAGCAGTACCATTCATCCCATTAGGATCGAGATGTGAGGACGAAAGATTGTTGTTCAGTGAAATTTGTGTGTAAATAAAAAATAAAAAATTGTGAATTGTGAAATAAATAACACTATGTGAGGTAAAACTTGATTTTAGGTCCCCTTAGAGCTAGTGCACTAAGCTATAGGATAGGAAAGATCGCCACCCAGGGCAAACCCTGGGTATACAGGCAACCAATTCCAACATCTGGTTACACATTACCAGGCTACACATAGATAAATCGAAAAGAAATACGTCTGGCAACGCCGTGGGGCCCTCTGCCCCAGGNTTCCCCCCTGTTTTTTTTCCCGGGGGGGGGCCCATTATACACTGTTGGCTACAATAGCAAAGAGGTTGTTGAATGCATTGCAGAGCTAAGATTCCCCTGTCCCGGGACTCTATCTGAAGCATGCCTTATAGGATACTAAATATATAATGTTACAGACTGAGGGTCACTGTCCGTCACAGGCAACTTTTCAGGCGCACTTATTTACACGTTTACCTGTGTCAATTGTCATGTGTGTCACTATGTGTGTTGTCACTATGGCCAGTTTGCAAGAAATGGACGTTTTCCATCGAGTAACCAAATAGTGAGTGGGGCGCCCGACTGTCTGATCTTCATTGATGAGTTTCATGACGGCTGATTTTTGCCCCCTCGCATGATGTCCCGACGTCGGAGCGAGGTGTACCAACCCGTGCGATAAATTAGAATGATAATATTTCTACTATAAAGAAATCATTCCAGTCATTTCTATCATGAATTATTGTTTTCTATAACATTAAAATATACTAATACTTGTATTAGCAATGCTGTTTTCATAGAAGAGGGCGTACGAAAAGATTTCACAAGTTCTGAGTTGTTAATTTGAGTACCATGACAACGCCACGCTGGTTTCACCTCCTCTCCTCTTCCTCTCTCTTCATCTCTCTCTCTCTCTCTCTCTCTCTCCCTCTCTCTCTCTCTCTCTCTCTCTCCTCTCTCTCTCTCGTCTCTCTCTCTCCTCTCTCTCTCTCTCTCTCATCTCTCTTCTCCTCTCTCTCTCCTCTCTCCGTCTCTCTCTCTCTCTCTCTCTCTCTCTCTCTCTCTCTCTCTCTCCTCTCCTCCTCTCTCTCTCCTCTCTCTCTCTCTCTCTCTCTCTCTCTCATGATTACAATATATTTGCGTTTGTAGATGATTCTAGTCAGTAATATTTAGCCATATTACTTATTATTATTTCGAAATGGTAACTGCATAAAAGTAACACATACATTCAATCATAGTTAAAGTCTGTTCACTAATATCCCAGCGGGAATACCGAGCGTGTATAGGCGTTGGTTAGGGCTGCAATGATCCGTTGATGAACCATATGAGCCCTGGTGAATCGGTGATGTCCTATGATGCGTTCACAGGCGTGGTAGTTGATCAGTCTTCTTCAGTTAGACACAGGTAAGGTGGATGACAACGTATTGTTATGAGGTGTGGATGTACTCCGCCCGCCCGCCCACCCGCCCCATATCACCAGCCGCTGTCAATAGGTAGCGCGGACATCCACCGCTTATCTTGGGTGCCAGGCAACTGAAAATGATGAATCAGCTGCCTTTTCGGCTTAGTAACCGCGTTGATTCTTCCTCAGAAATGTGTCACATATTGAATATGTTGAGTATTGATGTTCAATGGAAGTATTTGATTATATATGGTGCTCATCGATCATCTCATCGGTAGGGGGTTACCGCCCGACAATTTTTTCCCGATGGGACACACGATGGGGGTGAAATGACGCTGTTCTTGAACCTGTGCAGTCGGGCATTTCCACGCCGGGACCCTATAGGGCACACGACGAGACCTTCTTGCAACTGGCCCTATGTATCACTATTGACACGACACTGTGTTACGCCTTGCGGGCACTAAGGCGGATGTAAGCGGCACCATCTGTGGGCCGCCACCTTCACCTGCTGGGTGTTCATGGCCACGACATCCACCTCAACCGTGAAGGTGTTCCACTTACATTTCTACATCCATGATTTCAGGAAAGTCAGAAGGGGCTATCTGGAGAGAGTGTCATTTTGTGTCTTCATCTGTGTCATAATGAACAAATTACAAAAATATATCAACCGAGTGGCGACGTTGATAATGGGCTACACTAAGGTCGCCATCTAGTGTTTATGTTCTGAGTGTCCTCCCGCCGTCGTCGCCGCCCGAAAAACAACAACCGAGTAGTGTAATTTGAAACCGTATATACTTGCAGATACAAAGCATAAAACAACGCTGAAACAGGGAAGATTATACAGTCATGATATAAACTACTGCGTATCATCTTCAGTGGTACATACAAATCAGTAGTAATGCTATCATTCGTAATATTTGGCGGTTGGCGACATTATTGCAGCTGGCGACTAAATTAAGTGCTATCTACGGTAGCTATAGGTAAAAACCTATCAAACCAATCAACACCTATCTATCAAAACCTATATATTTATCTATCAAAACCTATATATTATATAATGAATGTAATATTTTACATTTTTGAGTAGTGTTCATAAACTACAAATAATAAGAATAAAAATTAAGATTTTAAAATTTCTTTTTTTTTTTGTCCCAGGGGGGTTTTGTCCTCAGGGTTTTTTTTCCCAAGGGGGTTTTGTCCTAGGGGGGTTTTTTCCTAGGGTTTTTTCCTACACTCGTTGGACACACACACACACGCACTCTTCTTTCTGAAAGCTTCATGACCTTGACCAAACTGTCGACTTATCGAGAGAGAGAAGAGAGAGGGGGGGGGGGAGAGAGAGAGAGAGAGAGAGAGAGAGAGAGAGAGAGAGAGAGAGAGAGAGAGAGTATCACCACTGACTGTGATGAGAGAGAGACTGTGTATCACCACTGACTGTGATGAGAGATAGACTGTGTATCATCTTCAGTGGCACATACACATCAGTAGTGATGCTATAATTCGTAATATTTGGCGCCTGGCGACATTATTGCAGCTGGCGACTATACTGTTATCTACGGTAGGGTTATCACTATAGCTGTCCAAGGTAAAGACAATTTTTCCTGTGGAAACACTGAGGCAAAGTATCCGTAGGCGTATCCCGGGTACCGGGTGTTAGCCGCGGGTTTGTGACCCGCCTCCCGAGGTGGTGGCTTCGCAGGGTTCCCAGATTGTTGCCAGACTCTCCCCCAAGAAAAATATGAAATCCCCCCAAAATCCCCCCAAACCTCTGTAAGTTTTCCCCAAAAAAAACACCTAAATTAAATTTTGAAATTTACTTTATCATTCGTAAAGTTATTTAATAAGGGATAAACACACTATATTTTTTATATCTATTTTCACATTTCTTACAGCTTACTGAATATCTGCTATGCATAGTTATACAGTGGCAAATACTAAACTTTAGATGTTATGGCTTCTTCATACATATGCAGGCCTATCATTCATATATACTACTGCTACATTTTCTGAGCATTGTTTTATCTGGGTTGTAAGAACCATAACACTTTTTGGATAGTAATTTGCACTAAACTTTCCCGTCCCATCCCAAGCCATCTTTAAAAATATTTAGATAGTAATCTCATACACGAACAAAACTGTACCTAGCCTATACTAATATATATACTACTAATATACTACTTCATACTAAGACACCTTAATTATCTCTGCATGCCCTATCCTTTTCCTTTTTCGGTTTAAGTTCCTCTATCTTCTTTTGCACTTTCAGCTGTCCTCTTTCTCTTCCCACAAAACACTCCTCTTCCTACCTGCTTTATTCTCCCCCTTCCTTCCTTTCTCACTTTCTCTCTTCCGTGACTCCTCTCCCCCTCCCTCACGGTTCCTTCCATATTACGCCTCCCTCCCCTACCATCCTCCTTCCCTCTCTCCCTTATCATCCACCAGGGTCTCCCTCCACCACTGACCCACCCTCTCGTACCCTCCTCCTTGACCCCACAGCCTAGGCCAGCTGAGCCGCCCACCAGTCTCTTATACCTACCTGACTCCTCTCCTCACTCCCCCACCGGCCTACTCCCCTCCCTCCCATGTTCACATGCTTCTCCCCTCCACTAATCCTTACTTCTCACCTTCATGCCAGGTCACACAAGAGATAATACAGAAATACCGAAGATTGACCTGGCCAGGCCTCACCACAACCATAGCATAAATGGCAGTTTTTGCCTAATTTCAATCTAAAATCAATCCCCCCAAATTTCCACCCGTCCCCCTAAACGCAAAATTATCCCCCCAAATGGGAAGAAACCCCCCCCCAAATTTAGGGGGAAACTCCCAAGTCTGGGAACCCTTTGGCTTCAGCCAACACTAAGCACTAAGGATGAATGATGAAAAATGTAGATATGGAGACGAAGCCATACGAATGTAGCTCAGGCCCCGTAAAATACAACTACGTAGATGAATACACACACACACACACACACGCACACACACACACACACACACACACACACACACACACACACACACACACACACAAATATACACACACACACACACACACACACACACACACACATACTAATACTTATCAGAATATAAGTTATTCAATTAATGTGACACATTTTCTATAATTTTAGTACCTTTTTATTCTTTTTTTATATCATTGTTCTTATATTATAGTCATAATAAATATTCAAATGACTCATCTATCGTTAATTGACTATTGTATTGTTTTAGTAATATTAGTAGTAGTAAAATCATCATTATTATTGATGCAACACAAGAAAGAGATGGATGGGTTTATTTGCTGATGATGCAAAACTATAAAAAATTAAAATCTGTAAAGATTGTGAAACAGTACAAAATGACCTGAACAAGATCTACGAATGGAGCAGATGGTGGGAAATGGAATTTAATGAAAATAAGTGTCATGTGATGGAAATTGGAAAAAAGCGAAGAGATATAAATAGCCATATAAAAGGGGAAATGAAATAATTGCAAAGGTTCATGAAGAAAAGGACCTGGGAGTGATAATGCAGAATAACCTACAACCAAAAAAATATAAATAAAATATTTGGAGATACATACAGGATGTTGAAGAATATTAGAGTTGCATTTCATTACATGGACAAAAATATGATGAGAAAGATAATTACTACAATGATCCAACCAAAAATTGAATATGCTGCCATTGTATGGTCCCCATATAAAAAAGAAGCATGTGAAAAAGTTGGAGCGGATACAGAGAATGGCAACAAAGATGGTACCAGAGCTAGAAGAACTTTCTTATGAGGAAAGATTGAAGGAAATAAAGTTACCAACACTTGAGCAGAAAAGAGAAAGAGGAGACTTGATAACCATTTTTAAGCTGATAACAAAGATGGAAGAAACAGACAATGAGAGACTACTGACTCGGAAACAAAGAGAAGGTCGATACACAATAGGACATACAAAACAACTAGGAAAAGGGAGATGCCTGAACAACATAAAAAAGTACAGCTTCCCTCATAGAAATGTAGAAGTTTGGAATGGACTAAATGAGAGGGTGATATCGGCACATGTGCACCAATTGCAAGAAAGACTGAATAAATGTATAAAAGGAGACGGGACCACACGAGTGTAGCTCAGGCCCTGTAAAACATAACTAGGAAAATACAACTAGGTAAATACACACAACACACACATATACATACACAACACATACAACACACACACACACACACAAACACTATATTGGGGAATAGACATAGCCGCATGACCGTAAAAGGATCACCTGAAGATCCGTCACCCCAGAGTTTGGCAGGGTGACGGATCTTCAGGTGGGATATCCTGGGGTGACGGTTCTTCAGGTGGGGTCAAGACCTGTCCTGACTTCAACTTCCAAGTGAGGTCAGGTCAAATGGGTAAAAGGGAGGAATCAGGATCCTCCAGTCAAGTAGGAGGACTATATAAAAGTAAGTGGGCTAAAAAAAAATAGTCATATAAGGAGTCAGTCGACCATGGCACGCAATACCTTCCAAACTACCGTCTTCACTGTTGTGTGATGATTCCACTATAGTTATTCGGTGGCTTCAACAAAACAGACTTTTAAAGCGTGAAGTTAAGTGTGTTTCTTGTGATAACTGGATGAATTGGACAAAATACTTCAGATCGAAGGATGGTTTTCTGTGGAAATGCCAAACAAAAGACAGCCTGAAGTATAAATCCACTAAGTCTATATGAATTGTATCTTTTTTTTGCCTGTTCTCGAATTTCAGAAGATATATTTCTCGAAGATGCATAACACAAAGGAATATATTTGTTATCCTAATTTTATAAATTACATTCACTGTGGACTGGGGTGACGGATCTTCAGGTGGGAAATCCTGGGGTGACGGATCTTCAGGTGGACATTCTGGGGTGACGGATCTTCAGGTGATCCCCGTAAAAGTTCGGAGGTTGATATGCTGTTCTCATTGTATTTGGCCCACAAGGCAAACATTTTTGCTTGGGCTGTTCTAGTTTTATTTCTTTGTATTTATTTTAGTTTTTTCTCAGAAACAAGCCAGACTTGTAAATTTACAAGCTTTGCCTCCTTGTACAAGAAACCGACCAGATTGTAGAATGATGGTGCAAGTTGGCGCACTCGTCCATTGAGGCGTCTGTGCCACCCCTCAGTGTCATTATTAGTTCTTATTGACTGTCCATATACACTCCATGCTTCTGGAGGTGCTATCGCGCCATTAACCCGCGTTCATCTTTCATCATCATTTGCATCTTTCCTGATCCTGAATATTTAGTGCTTTAACTTATCTACCTTTTAATTAAGCAATCTGTGTGATTTATAACTGTTAAAAATAAAAAATAAAAAAAAGGAGAGGAGGAGAGAGAAAGTGATGCCATCAAGTTCGTTTTCATAATAAACATTCTACGTATACAGTACGTTAAAAATGTGTTCGAGATTTTAAAACTCACGGAGAAATATGATACAAATAATACTTGGTATGCTGAGTATTGTGCAAAAACCACCGTCATTTTTTTTTTAGCATCAGGTCATTCATCACGCACCGATTGATCTCATTACCCATTAAGAAGGCAAAATATTATAACAATGAAATTTTTGCATTCCTTTATTGGTAGACATTAGTATTATTTGTATTAGTAGTATTATGAGTAATAGTAGTAGTAGCAGTAGTAGTAGTAGTAGTACTAGAAGTAGAAGTAGTAGTATATAGTAATGGCTCGTTTACACCGGTCGGCGATCGACTTACGAGTCTGGGCGAGCGCGGTTTTTCGGGACATGTTGTCCGCTCGTGCACTAGTCGCGTGGACTCTCACCATTGATCGCCCAATAGCGTTTACACCAAACATCACTGCGATCGATATAAGACCGAATTAGGGAGCGTGGTGCGACGGTGTGGCGACCGAGAGGCGAGTGGTCGCACGTATCGCAACGCGCTCGCTGTCAACCTGCGAGCGCTCGCCTAGATGTTACTTGCGAGCGAGTGCGACCTAGGGCGTGCCCATGGGGATCGCCTTGCGACTGAGTTGCTACCTTTGTCTAGCGCGTTGCAACCTTTGGTGAGCGCGTTGCGAGCCTATTGCGATCGACTTGCGACTCGTGCGATCGATTGCGACATCTGCGTTCTTATTGCAACCGTATTGAGACCGTTAGCGAGCGTGTGTCGACTTCTTTGGCGAGGGGGCGCGATTTGGGTGTGTGGGAGGTATAACAGTATGTGCGAGTGGCGGCGAGTCTCAGTTGTGTGTGAACCACGGGGCCGTCATCATGGATCCCGTGCCTCTGGCCGTAGCGCTCTTGATGGAAGCCCACGTGCAGCAGGATGCCGCCATCCAGAACATCGAGGCCTTGAGAAGAATCAGCAGAAGACGGAGAAGAAGGCGTCAACGTGTCGTCTGGGCTAGAAGCTGGCTCACAGAAGATGAGAGGACCCAACACAGCGAGTACAACCACCTCGTACAGAAGCGGCAAGAAGAACAGCCTGACCTTTTCAAGAACTACTACATGCGTATGCCCACAGATCTTTTTGATGAAATCCTGGAGAGAGTGCGACCCCACATCTCCGGTGAAGGCAACAACTACCGAGCCTCTTTGGATCGAGGGCTGAAACTCGCATTGACGCTGAGACACATCGCCAGGCTGCCAGGCTGCCGAGGAGGAGGGGGAGGCGGAAGACGGTCCACGCTGTGCTGCTGGTGGCTGTGCTGGAGGCTGAGCTGGTGGCTGTTGTCTGGCCAGGGCTGCATACCGCTCCATGGTGTTGAAGATGTCGGAGCGGCATCTGAACTGCAGATCCTCGGGCAGAGTCTCCAGGCACTCGTAGATGTGGTCCGTGAACGTGCGCATCTGGCAGTTCCCTTGCCTGGACTGCAGTAGTGCCTGCGTCAGCTGCATCAGCGCGTCTGCCCTCTCCGCGTTGCGCTCTGCCGTGCCGGCCAGCGACGCCACCAGCTCCTGGTCTTCCTGTTGCCGCCTGCTGCCGCCGACATGTGTAGCGCTCCTGCTCCTGGGCCTGGTCCCTTCAACGGACGAGGAGGCTGAGAGGGGTGGCCGTGCTGCATCTGCTGTGGGGGATAGGTGGAGCTGCCTTCTGCTGCTGGAGGTGGAGGAGGAGGAGGAATGTCATCATCAGTGGCTGCTGGGGGTGGAGGCGCGTCCCCTGCCCGCGGCTCGATCTGTTCCAGTACCTGCAAGAGCATAGCAAAACATAATAATGTGAAAATACTGCAAACCAAGTACAAAGTTCAAATCATCGCGACCAAAGCAATGAAATGTAAGTTAAAATTGGTACTCACACCCCTGAGCTGCATTGCGGTGACTTTGTGTTGGATGTGGGGCAGCAGGAAGTGCATGCGGTCCCACATCCAACGCTGCCTCTCGGTGAGTTCCGCTGTGCCGGCCCCACTCTTCTGCATCCTGATCTTGAGTTTGCCGAGTTGGGTGCGCTGATTGCGGTACCACAGGAGGAGGTCGTCCACGGGGAAGCCGACGCTGTCAGCGAACTCCTTCCAGGTACTGCGTTTTAGGTCTGTCAATCTGAACCCGCCGGTCTTGATGTTGTAGAGGCTTTCATGGGCCTCAAGGAACTCGAGCAGCTGTTCTTCAATCTCAGGAGGGAGCTGGACACTCCTCTACCTCTTCTTGCTGAGCGGTGCATCATCTTCCGCTTCGTCCCCCTCCTGTGTGGCCTGGGATGCTGGGTCTTGGGAGGCTGGTGATGGTGGGTCACGGGCTGCTGCTGCTGCTGCTACTGGTGGGTCAGTGGCTGCTGGGTCCTGCCCTGCTGCTGGATGTGGTGGCGTTGGTGGATCAGTGGCTGCTGCGTCGTCCTCGGGAGTAGGTGTCGGACTACGCGGTGCCTCCAGGTCCGGCAAAGCCTTCTTCTTCTTTGAAACCGTGGCAGGCTTGCGAGAGGATTTCCTGGCTGGGGGATCATCGGGGCCTTCACCAACAGTGCAGCCGGGCACCAAGCCCTTCTTCGAGCCTTTTCCGCATTTTCGACTTGACATGATTTTCGCTGCAAACGACAAGGAGTTGTGCACTGCGTGAGATATTTGCTGCTACTGAAGAGGCGAGCGACAGCCGTTTATTTATATGTCGCGCTGGTATCTGAATTGGGTCCGCACCGCTTGCGAGAAGCCTCGCCATTGGTCGCTCGCTACTCGCTCGCTAATTCTGTCGCGGTAAAAACACATGTTAAAGCGCTCGCAAACTCGGTCGCCAGTCCCTCACTACTCGGTCGCCAATTCGGTCGCGTTGAAACGCCGTATAATTTCACAGCTCGCCGTGACTCGCACCCCTTGTAAGTATGCGATTGTTTTGGCGAGTGCATTGAGAGTGTGTTGAGACCATTGCGACCGAGTTTGCGATGTGTGCGATCGAATAGTGCGAGTGACTTGCGACCGACCATACATATTTTGATGGGGTTCGGTCGTACTGTACTCGCATTAGTCGCCAATTCGGTCCCAATGCTCGCAAAATCGATCGCATAGGCCGCAACTAGGTCGCAATATGCTCGCACTTGGTCGCTACGCGGTTGCAAGTCACTCGCGGCGAGGCCGACTCGCACAAAGCATCGCAGGAGCGGTGCGACCGAGGGCGAGTGCTTTGCAACCGCGTAGCGACTTGTGCGAGCGCGTTGGCTCCACGTTGCGAGCACAGGGCGACCGCCTTGCAACCTCATTGCGAGTTGGGCCGGTCGCACTGAATTTGCGAGTGTTTTGAACCGTGCAATACAGTCGCAGAGGCCATGGCGACCGATGGGGAGCGAGGGCGAGTTTAGGAGACCGTATTGAAAATATAGGGGACCGAGTAGCGACCGCGTAGAGACCACGTAGCGACCGATGGAGAGTCTGTGCGAGTGAGGCCCATTTTTCGGTCGTAACTCGCTCGTAAGTCGATCACCGCCCGGTGTAAACGAGCCATTACTTATCTACCTCTCAAACCATCTGTGTGCTTAATAACTGTATAAATAAAGAGAGAGAGAGACAGAGACAGAGAGAGAGAGAGAGAGAGAGAGAGAGAGAGAGAGAGAGAGAGAGAGAGAGAGATATATATATATATATATATATAGAGAGAGAGAGAGAGAGAGAGAGAGAAAGGACTGCCGGTATAAACAAAAATGCAAGTAACTGACAACAAATACCAAAAAAAAAAAAAAAAAAACGGAGACAAAAAACCGGGAAAAGAGAACTAGAACAAAAAACAAGAATACAAAAAGCTCATCGAGACAATTATTCCTAAAAAGCCCACGAAATATCCGCCCGTTATCCTAACCTCACCAGCCAGCATTAACCACTTATGCCCAGAACGTAATTTCCATTGTAACTTGGGTACCATTAGACGATTTTTAGTGACTATAAGCAATTTTTATAGATATGACCTGTTTAGTATCCTTGTCCACTAACTAATTTGGTATATTCAGTTACTTTTCGTAATTTTAGAGCTAACAACAGACAATTTTTTATAGGGAAGGAAAAATCTGGGTGTGAAGGGGTTAAGGCTCTTGCATTTTTACTTCATAACAGTCATAACTTTTTAGGGTTTACAAAAAAAATGTGATGGGTGAGGAGGTACTGGTGGAATAGCAACCTTTTTTTTTTTTTTCATTTCCAACCCTTTTTTTTTTTCTTTCATTTTCAACCCATTTTTTTCATTTAACCCATTTTTTTTCGTTTTTAACCCATTTCTTTTTTTAATTTTCAACGCATTTCTTTCTTTTTTCTCATTTTCAACTTTTTTTATTTTTTTTATTTCAACCCATTTCTTGTTTTTTTCATTTGCAACCCATTTCTTCTTTTTTTATCTTACCCATAATCCACCCATGGCAAAATAACGCAATAATACCCATCCATAAAAGATGTCAGGTGGAATGGAAGGTTAGTGTGGGTGGGTGTGTTGGGTGGGGGAGAAGAGGGTTGGGTGTGTTGGGTGGGGGAGAAAGGGGTTGGGGTGTTGGGTGGGGAAGAAGGGGGTGGGGGGTTTGAGGGTGACTACTGCTGAAGCCCTGTCTGTCTACGTGTGGAAAGCGGCACGATGACGCAACCACCTAACAAATGACGACCACATGACGCAATATCTGGTGACGCTATAACGAAAGGCTGACCGATAATTTTCAACCCATTTTTTTTTTTCATTTCAACACATTTTTTTTCTTTTCCTCTGTATCGATAACTTTCAACCCATTTCTTTTTTCATTTGCAACCCATTTTATTTTTATTCTTTTCCTCTGTATCGATAATATTTAACCCATTTCTTTTTTTTCTTTTTCAACACATTTCTTTTTAATCATATTCTTTTCATCTGTATCCATCAT
>JACEEZ010014105.1:5000-15000 GCA_016584305.1 Chionoecetes opilio | reverse complement strand
AAGAGAAGGAGAGTGAGGGGAGGGGAGTGAGGGGAGGAAAGAAGGAGAAGGGAGAAGGGATGAAAGGCAGGACAGGATTGGGAGTAGTGAAGAACTGGATGTGGGAAGTCTGAGGGAAAGAAGAGAGAAAGAGAAAAGAAGAGTGATAAGAAAAGAGAAAGAAAAATTGGAACACATACAGAAGGAAAAAGATGAAAGATTGGAATACAAAGTTTAGAAAATAAATAAATATGTGAAAGAGATTAGATGCAAGGCAAAGAAGATGACGAATGCTAATATATTGCTGATTTTAATAAAACAACAAGTGCTGCTTATAGTAACATCCCTACTACTGCTACTACAACAAAAACTACTACTACTACTACTACTACACTACTACAACAACAACTACTACTACTACGTTACGAAGCGTTGGGAATGACTGCGTCTAGTACGGGAAAGAAGGCTATGAGGAGTCATCATGAAGAGGAAGGGCGTGGTACCAGCCAGGAGGAGGATAACCAGCGCACGAGAGGTACTGCGGGTGTGCCTGAACGATCCAGAGGAGCTGAGACAAGGATGAGGAATGAAGGCGTGAGGGGCAGCACTTCTGCTGCCCATTTTAATAACCCCTTAACAGGTGCTATTCCTAAGAGTGTAATGGAATATACTAACAAGTCATCTGCTGCGGAATCTCGTAACCAGAGTGATTTACAACGAAGTGTAGAGCCAGCTGTGGGCACAAACTGGCAGGTGGCACAGTCACGGCGGAGTAAAAGGACTGGTGTAAGAGGACAGCGGAAGTGTGAGGATTTACACTTTAGAGCTGCTACCAGATTTGTTGATATCTTCGTAGGAGGAGTAGACAAGCAAGTTGAGAAGGATGATATACAAGGTTATATTAGAAAAGTGAGTGGAGTGGAAATTAATTCAATATCTGAGCTTGAAATCAGATCTCAAGATGTTAGGGCATTCAAGGTAAATGTTAGCATTAATGACAGGGATACTCTTTTCAATCCTGATTTATGGCCTGAAAAAATTGTGGTTGAAAAAATTCTATGACAGATCTGGAAGAAGAAACCAAGGTATCAACAGGGAATAAGGAATTTTGGTTTAGTATTTTACTTAATTTCTGTTTTTTACCCTTTTAATCTTAAATATTTTATCAAGATGGATTCTAAATATCTTAGTTTGTGTACTTTTAATTGTGTTCATTGATGAAAAATATTAATCTGATCAGGGACTTAACTGGCCTAGGATATGTTTTTTATATTTTACAGGAAACTTTTTTAATACAAGAAAAACTGGGATGCTAGATTTTATTGATGAAAAACTATGATTGTGTTGGATTTGGGTGCCACCTTCTCAGAGAAGGCGCTGCAATCCATGGCTGGCAGACAGGAAGGTGGGATGGCTATTTTATGGAGGAAAAATCTTAACCTAAAAATTTAAATAAGATAATTTTGAAAATAATGTTATGGTATTGAATGTTAATATTTTTGGAAGAAATATTATTTTTATAAATGTGACCTGAACAGTGATGTTGGGAGATCTCAACACTGAATCAATACCTGAAATCATTGTCTTTGTTAGAAAATTTTATGCATGATCTTAATTTTGATTAAATTTAATTTTATTGGTGATTTTAATGCTGATCCTTTTTCTGGTAGGGATTGGAAAAATCTGTTCAATTTTATGTCAAAAAAATTCACTGGTTTGCTAGACCTAGACCGCTTGGGAGAGATGCCATAACCTTCACAGGGTAGGGAACAGCACAAACAGGTGGCGGACCATATATTTGGTAGGCCTTGTGATAACATTGATGTCAGTGAAGCCAAGGTTTTCTATGATATGAACGGTTCTGATCACCTGCCATTATTATAAAGATGGAATTTAAGGGAGTCCATATATCTCACACTACCTCTCCAAGCAATAACACAAGACTCTGCACAATATTCCTTAAATTGGCATAAATTAGATGCAGATGATTTAAGGAACATCAACAGACGTGTGACAATAAAACTAAAGCTTTTGCAGCATGATTTAGCTCAAAATTGTCATAAAACAGGTTGCCACAACCCTTTGCATCTAAAGGAAATAGATAAAGTTTATGATGCAATGGTAACAAGCATTCGGGAAGCGAGTGAAAAATATAAGAGAAAAGTTTTTAAATGCAAAAAATTAAAGGGTTTATTCTGGATGGAATAGGAGGGTGAGGAGCTTCATAGTAGAGCAAGAGATGGCTACCTGGATTGGGTGGAGCAAGGTAGACAGCTATACACAACACACCATGAGGTCATGTTTAAACACCAGAAAAGCTTTTAAAGCAGCATTAAGACAGTGTAAGAATAATGAACAACAAGAAATAAGTAACAGTATCATATTCAAATTAGAGATAAAAACAAAACACAATTTTGGAAGGAGGTTAAGAGAAAGAGAGGAAGGGAAAAATCTAGTGGCATAATGATGGGATCTCAGATGATCCACAGATTGCTCAGCTTTTTGTGGGTTTCACTTTCTCAGAATCAAACTGGACTTAAATACAAAGAATGACACTGATTTCCTGAAAGAATTAAAGAAATGTGGCCTGTAAAAAAAAAAAAAGTAAACTTAAGAATTTCTAGTGCTACTATCAAACATATTCTATCTTCTGTGAATGATGGAGTTGGCCATGATGGAATTCATCTGCTGTTCCTTAAGAATGCTTCACATGACTTTTAGAATATTTGTCATGTTTTATAATATGTGTTATTCACATTGTTTTCTTCCCGGTGATCTGCTAAGGGGCACTATTACTCCTTTACCTAAAGATAAGAAAAAAAAATGCTTCCCCAACTATAGACCTGTGATGCAATCCTCATGTCTGCTGGAAAAAACTTTGAATTACATGTTTTAAATTTCTTAACTGAAAAAACTCCCTTTGAATTTGAGGCAGTTAGGTTTTAGGAAGGCATCATCCCCTACTGATGCTTCTTTTTTGGTAAAAGAGGTTATGAAAGCTACAGTAGCTCAAGGTCATCTCCCATTGCCACTTTTGTTGATTTAAGTAAAGCCTTCGAAAAGAATAGATCATTTTCCCGCTTGGTAAAAAACTTTCCTCAGGTATACCTGTGGATCTGACCCTCACATTAATGCACTACTTTAGAAACCAACAAGCACAAGTCAGATGGCATCAGTCCAAGAGTGAATTCTATTTCATTGAACAGGGAGTAAAGGGGGAGGTGTTTTTATCCCCATTTTTTTTTAAATTTTTTTATAAATTACATTATTGAAAAAGTTCCAGCTTGGACATAGGATGTAGGCTTGGTGTCCACAGACTTAATGTTGTTTGGTTACGCTGATGATCTGGTTCTCCTGGCTGCGTCAAGAGACGACATGGAGGTATTATACAATTGTTTATGTAATGAAATTGTAATCACAAAATTGTGATAAACAAAGAAAAAAACCAGATGTTTTGAGATTTAATTTAAGAAAAAAATTTGTATTGGGTAATATAAAACTTAATGGCGATGAACTAAAAGTTGTGAGCTGCTACAAATACTTAGGACACAATATTTCCTTCAATTTTAAAGATAGTGATGACATCGATTTTCGGTTAAACTCATTTTACTCATCTTTAATAGTGTATATAGAGATTTTAAGTTTTTAGATTTTAATGTTCTTTTGTTTTTTTTAAAATCTTACTGCTGTCCAGAATATGGCTTGGCCCTATGGAATGATACCTCAGTTTTTGATCTTGTTTTTTTAAAGCGTGTAATGTAGCATATAATAATGGTTTAAAACTCATGTCGGGAGTACCTACATATGCAGCAGCCCCCATCACTGCTGAAAACTGCAATCAATTATTATTAAGGCATCTCACAGCCCTTATACAAGTTAAGATTCTTTAAAAGACTGATAGGTCAAACAAAACCTATCATTAAATATAATATATATTTTTAACAAAAGGCTTTTTATGACTTATGTGAGACATTTTTTTGATCAGTATTACAATATCAATATATTTTTAAGAGGCCCCTGGATGTTATTAAGGCCAGGATAGTCTGGGTACAGCGACATGAGGAGAGGCGAGGCCCTGTTTATTTTATGGATATTAATCCCTTCATAGATTAGGGGTTAACTTTTTTTTATTTCCTATGTTGTTTACAAATGTATTACATATTTTAGTTTTGTATAAAATATACTTTATAGATCATTTTAATTTAATCAATTGATTTTTAAAGGTTAGCCTATTCATACATTTTTTTTTATTTGTACATGTATGAGATTTTTCATTTGAATTTTTAAGGTGAAACACATAAAAATATATACCTGAAAAATGTATCATATAAGTATGTGCAAATTATGCTGTTTGTATATAACAAAACATTTATTTTCTTATTGTATATCTCGTGCGTCTACTCTACGTACTATGTAAGTTTCTACGAAAATAAAATGACTGAACTGAACTGAACTACTACTACTTTCAACAACAAAATACTACCACTACTACTACTACCACTTCTACAATGCCACTACAGCACCCATTACTACCGCTATTACCATTACACAGATAATAGCAGCCACAAAACTACCAGTGAGAAAACCAACGAGAAGTGCAATAAAAGAAAACAGACACCTGTACCAATATCGTCAAAGCGAGCAATGTGTTTCTGACGACCTTGCAACATACCAATAAATCTGAAGGTAAAGACATAATGCAACAACCCGCTGAGCGAAAGTGTTCCAATACGAGACTGTACACTTCCTCATACACAAGGAAACAATTTGAACACTTACTGCCTTAACTTATCTACCTTTTAAGCCATCTGTGTGATAACTGTTTAAATTAAAAGAGGCGTACAGTAAGGGGCGATCTGAGTGTTGAAGTGGATAAACGGATACAATAAAGGAGATGTAGGAAAGGTTCTTACGACTATATAGTAACCAGGGTAGAACAAGAAGTAACGGATTCAAGCTGGAAAAGCGTAATTTAAAAAGGAAATAGGGAAAAACTGGTTCACAAATAGGGTGGTAAATGATTGGAATGGACTCAGTAGACAGGTGGTTAGTGCGGAGTCTATTGGGGTCTTTAAAAGGAGTCTGGATAAATTCATGGATGGGGATGAAAGGTGGATGTAGGTAGGGTTAAGTAACAGGAACTACCACGTGTAGGTCTCGCGGCTTCTTGTAGCTTCCTTATTTTCTTATGTTCTAAAATTAATAAATAAATAAAAATGGATGACGGAATACGAGCTACAGGTACAGTTCACGTCTTCTACAAGACTTACAACAGGTAGGGAGGTACAGCCTCTTATACTCTGGGTTTTTTTACGAGGTGAAAAATCCTGCCCCCTTGTTGTTTACTGACTGATATTTGATGCCAGGAGAAGGGAATACTACGGCTCTTCTAAATTTCAGTTGCATTATAATAGTTAACCATATTATCAGGTAAACATAGACACAATATTAAGCATGAGACCTTAAGATGGCATGGAATTTTAGCCTCGTTAAAAAAAAAATATATAGTCACCTGCTGAATAAGTGAACAAGACACTTCGGAGGGTTTTCAGACACGCTTGCCGGGGTGGTGATGGTGGTGGTAGGGGGGGAAAGGGTAAGGAGGAGAGAGACACACCTCCCCTCCTCTCTTCACGCACACACAGACACGCACGGGGAGTCGTTCCGTCAGACTATACAGAAAAAGATTGTCGTCTTTAATTAATAAACGTCATACAGTCCTTCTTACTTACGACAGATGCTTCACGGATTCAACACTTGTATTTTTCCTTTGTGTGTGTGTGTGTGTGTGTGTGTGTACTGGGGGTTCGGTGTTTCCTCCCGGTGTTGCAAAGGGTGTGCGACGACACATCAAACACACGTGCAACACTGCAACACGACACTGATGACACCACTGACACAACACAGACAGAGAGAGAGAGAGAGAGAGAGAGAGAGCGAGAGAGAGCTAGTCACTCGCAGCAATAAAATCACATCGCCGTGCACACCTGACTACAATCAAGTATATTTTCACCTCAGGAACTCATCGGCTTTCACGGGGCAGCATCACCATCTCTCCCGCAGCCTCCCACGCATCCTAAAGTCCCTGGTGGAGGCGGCTTCAAGTTCCTGGGGGCGGCACACGAGGGGGAGGAGGCACTGGGGGCTGCGGGGGGGGGTTTTGGCCAGCACCCAACTCCCGTCGTCAGGGGGGCCAAACACTAAAAAAATGGTCTCAGTGCAACTGGGCCGCCCCCCTCCCCTTCCCCCCCCCCCTCTTCCTTCAGCCGCCCCCACAACCTCTCTCTCTCTCTCTCTCTCTTTTCCAGACCAGACGCCCCTGTCAACCCCTGAACGGTGGAGTGGGTAGCCCGGCAGCGGGGGGGGGTGACTGTCCCCCTTCCTCCCCCCCCTTACCCTCCCCCACATCCCCCCTGCAGCCGCCACCCCTGCCCCCTCCCTTCCCAATCCAGCGTGATGGAAACGGTACCGGGAAAACTGTCGCCGATGGGAACTGTCCCCGATAGGCGACTTTTCCCAAATTTTTTCACGTCGGGGGGAAATTTCCCCCAATTGTCGGCGACAGTTCTAGTTTTTGTTTTTTGATATTACATACCCAATATATCATTTAAAAAGCTTTTAATCATTTTTCGATTCAGGAATAAATACCAGCAAAACTTGAATTATAAAAGGTTTTCAAGGGGGAAAATAATGTAAATTGTCAAACCCTTCCTGATCCGCTCCCTTGGAGACTGCCCGGGCGCACATGAAAGGCGCAAGGCGATCGCAATAGTACGGCCCTGGGTGTCTTGAAGACCCCTTCACCTCCCTCCCCTTTAATTCTCTCCTTCTCTCTTTCATCCTTTCCTCCTCTATTCACCTTGTTCGAGACAGACTATAGGAGCCACGAAAAATTAATAGAGCTTCCCGCAATAAATTGAACTATCAAAACTTGAAGGGAGAAATATACATGTAAAGTTGTCTACGCCTCCTCCCGACGCCCCCTATTGGAAAATTAGCGCGGAAGAATATCACCCGCCCCTTCCCCCCCACGGGGGGGTCCCACGGGGTCCTCCCCCGTTTTCGTTGCCCAAAAAGAAAAAAGAGTAGTGAAATTTGAAACCGTAATACTGAATACAATTATAAAAAACCCTGAAAACAGGGTAAAATATACAGTTATATAAACTACTGTGTATCATCTCAGTGGCAAAAATCAATAGTGGGGGGGTTTTTTATAATTCGCCAAAAGGGGGGGGGAAAGGGGGGGAGGAAGGGGGGAGGGAAGGAGGAGGTTTTTTTTAAAGGGGGAAGGGAATAAAAAAGGGGGGGGAAAGAAGGGGAAAAAGGGGGGGGGGGGGGGAAAAAAAAAGAAAAAAAAAAAAGGGGAAAAAATAAAAAAAAAAGGAGAGAAGGGAGAGAGAAAAAAGCAAAAGAAAGAAAAGAAAAAAAAAAAGAATAAAAAAAATTATAAATAAAAAAAAAAAAAAATAAGAAAAAAAAAAAAAAAAAAATAAAAAAAAAGAAAAGAAAAAAAAAAAAAAAAAAAAAGAGAAACAAAGAAAAAAAAAAAAAGGAAAAAAAAAAAAAAAAAAAAAAGAAAAAAAAATTAAAAAGAAAAAAAAAAAAAAAAAAAGAGGGAAAAGAAAAAAAAAAATAAAAAAAAAAAAAAAAAAAAAAAAAAAAAAAAAAAAAAAAAAAAAAAAAAAAAAAAAAAAGAAAAAAAAAAATTTAATAAAAAAAAAATAAAAAAAAAAAATAATAAAAAAAAAAAAAATTTTAAAAGAAAAGATAAAGAAAAAAAAAAGATAAAGAAAAAGAAAAAAAAAAAAAGAATAAAAAAATGAAAGAAAATAAAAAAAATTTTTTAAAAAAAAAAAAAAAAAAAAAAAAAAAAAAAAAAAAAAAAAAAAAAAAAAAGAAAAAAAAATATATATATAATAAATATAAGTTATAATTTTTAAAATATATTTTATAAAAATTATATTATATAAAATTATATTTATATATTATATATATTATATATTAATAAAAAAAAAAATAATTTAAATAAAATTTTTTAAATATATATTTTTTTTATAATAAATATATTATATATAAATTTTTATATATATAAAAAGATTTATAATTTTTTTAATATAATTTTTTAAAATTTTATTTTTAATATAAAAAATTTTATATAATATTATATATATATATAAATATATATTAATTATATATAAAAATATATACACACACAGCACACCCAGAACCCTTTCGGGAAAATCCATTTCGAATATCGACCCAAGCATTTAATAAATAAACTAAAAAAAAAAAAAATTCACTTGGCCAATCCTTTATGATGAAAATAAAATACACCCCAACCACCCACCCACACACACAAAAACACACACACACACACACACACAACAAAAACACACACACAACCCCACACCCTGGACAGCTCGGGGGGGTTATAGCGTACCCCAATCTTAGCCCGGAGTTGACCCCCTGTCCACTCATTAGGGGGGGTTTTTTCAAAATTTTGAAAAAGTTCGGTTTTTTTAGACCCCAAGCTCCCCCCCCCCGGGGGGGGGGAAAACTGCCGGCGAGCCGGGGCTCGCCAGGGTCAAGACCATGGTGAACCAGGCCAGGGGGGGATTTCATGAGGTTAATGGGGCTGCAGCCTCGGCCCCCCGGGCTTAGGGGTCCCTGAGGGGGAAAAATAGAAAAAAATAAAAAAAAAAAAAAAAATAGATTTAAAAAAAATAGTAATAAAAAAAATGCAGTATAAGAACATGAAACTGAAGGCAAGCCATAACTCGACTTTCGAGTTGGTTTAGTATTTTTTGGGACTTGTTATTTATAGGCGGTATGTAAGGTTGGGAAAAGGGGCTCCCTGGGATTTTTGTGCTAAAATTGATTTTTTTGCAGTTTTGGTTCTAAGGATCAGTTTAACAGAAAAAGAGGGGGCCCCAATTTCGGGACCCCTCCCCCCCCTTTGGGGGGTATTTCCCTTTTGGGGCCCCCCCGGCACGACCAGCACCTATCCCCAAAAATTTGACAGTTTTCATAATTTGTTACCCTTTTTGTGGTTTTCAGGATGCCGAGTCAAATTTATAGCACTAAAAAAGAAAAAGGAAGTGTCCTTTATAGCACCCCCGGTTCAGATTAGCATTCCGGTTCGGGTATAGGGTCAACTCCATTTTTCTTTTTCAGGCAAGTTGAAAAGCAGTTTTGAGCTCACAGAAAAACCCTGTGAACTGAGATCGTGGAGNCAGTTTTTAGTCTTGTTTTTTTAAAGCGTTTAATGTAGCATATAATAATGTTTTAAACTCATGTCGGGAGTACACTACATATGCCAGCAGCCACATCACTGCTGAAAAACTGCAATAATTATTATTAAGGCATCTCACAGCCTTATACAAGTTAGATTCTTTAAAAGACTGATTAGGTCAAACAATCCTATCATTAAATATAATATATATTTTATACAAAAGGTCTTTTTATGACTATGTGAGACATTTTTTGATCAGTATTACAATATCAATATATTTGAAGAGGCTCTGGATGTTATTAAGGCCAGGATAGTCTGGGTACAGCGACATGAGGAGAGGCGAGGCCCCTGTTTATTTTATGGATATTAATCCCTTCATAGATTAGGGGTTAACTTTTTTATATTTCCTATGTTGTTTACAAATGTATTACATATTTTAGTTTTGTATATATATATACTTTATAGATCATTTTAATTTATATCAATTGATTTTAATGGTTAGCCTATTCATACATTTTGTTTTATTTGTACATGTATGAGATTTTTCATTTGATATCTTAAGGTGAAACACATAAAAATATATACCTGAAAAATGTATCATATAAGTATGTGCAAATTATGCTGTTTGTACAATAACATTTATTTTTTCTTATTGTATATCTCGTGCGTCTACTCTACGTACTATGTAAGTTTCTTACGAAAATAAAATGTACTGAACTGAACTGAACTACTACTACTACAACAACAACTACTACCACTACTACTACTACCACTTCTACAATGCCACTA
>JACEEZ010014104.1:2500-13634 GCA_016584305.1 Chionoecetes opilio | reverse complement strand
GGATAAGATCCGATCTGCAAGTCGCTTGTGATCCCTGTCTTATTCTATGGTTGTGAGACTGGCACTAATAGTGACTGAAGAGCGAATCAATGCCTTGGTAATAAGTGTCTTCGCAGAATCATGGGGTATCGCTGGGATGATTACGTGTCAAATCAGCGATTGCACTGTGAGACTGAATCGAGGCCTGTTACCTGCATAGTCCGTCAGCGCCAACTTCGGCTATATGGGCATGTGGTACGCTACCCTGAAACCGATCCTTCCCATCGGGTTGTATCTGTAAGAGACAATCCGGCGTGGAGGAGGCCAAGGGCGCGCCCACAAGGCTCCAGGCTGGGGCAAGTTGATGTTTCTTGTCGAGAGCTGCTTGGTATGGTAAGAGAGCCTGCATGGGAACTCGCGCGTGGTGACCCCCGGGAATGGCGTCGTAGGGTGGGCGAGGCGACGCGCCCCCCGGCGTATGCCCCCAATGATTGATTGATTGATACTCCATGACTTTACGAATTTTCTTCCACACCTTTCCCCAGGATTGATAATAATAATAAAGAATGACCTCGGCCCTGACATTCCACCCCACCAACCGGGAACTCTCATCATGGAATCATGATGCGGCTTTCTTCCTGGTGAGAGTAGGTGATCCGTGAATTCGGGTACAAGGAGATACGCATGGGATTAATAGACTACTAACTTTTCAGGACAACTATATGATACCTATCGTCTCTGCACGTAGATAAATCACTTATATTGGTACTAATGTTTGGTAGATATAGGTGACTACAAAGTTGATATACCATTAATTCTTCTTAAACCATAACGACTCATCACGTTCTTTGTCTCTTCTGTATATTCACAGTGAGAAGATGACTGAGGAGTCCTTCACTTTTACTTCAATGTATACCTTTGGTATTCACTTTCGTGAGTCGCAGGCTCTAGTTCCTACCCGTCCAAGTTTACAAGTGTGTATCTTTATTTTATATATATATAATATATTATATATATATATATATATATATATATATATATATTTTGTGTGTGTTTGTGTTATGTTTACTGACGTAATTGGATATATACGTAACAAATTATCCAGTACATACTGAAGCCTAAGCTTGGATTACATAAATAATGATGTACAAACATAATGTAAATACATAGTGCACGTACATAATGACGCAAAAACAATGTCGTGTTATTGATATTACAATCAACAGGTGTTCGTGGTGTTTATATGGATTTACGTGATCATTGTAACGGTGGCGTACAGCGCTAATCTGACAGCCTTCCTGACGGTGGAGCGGGTTCCAGAAGGGAAACACAACTCTCCAACAGCTCTTTAAATCGCCTCTCGACGTATATAGCATTGGCCCTTTTTTTTCGGCAAAACATGGGTGGAGGCGAAAAATGATTTGTAAAGGGTTGAGAAATTATATACATAATATTTTGGGAGAAACACATTTTCATCCCGAGATTATCGGTACCTGTATTACAGGCAAAAACGGCAATTTTTCGTCTCAGTAAGTAATATAAGGACCAAACCCCAAAACTACGTCACGGTTTTTTTACCCGGTGCATTGGGGGGATAAGTGGGGTCACCGAGGTGGCCCCTAAGAAGGGGGAAAACTAGACGAGGGAAAAATTTTTAGAGTTGTTTTGCGTGAAATTAAATTTTCCCGGGTGCTATTTACTTCTCTGTTCCGCTGCAAACACTAGGAAGCCCTGAGGTAAGGTGTGTGCAGGGGTTTTCTAAACCAGGAAAACAGAGTCAAAAACAAGCCTCGTAAAGAGGTAAGAAGTGTAGGACGTGTATTGGTCCCAACCACTTGTTTACCTCAAATGAGACTCTGCTATGTTTGTTTTTTTGGGTTTTAGAACCCTCTGCACATCAGCCATCCCTCAGGTTTCTCTAGTGTTGCAGCGAGAACGAGCACGGAAATATAGCCCGGGAATATCAATTTCGCCCAAAAAAACTCAAAATTTCTTTCATCGTCTTAGTCTTATTTTTGTGGGTTTGTCTATATTCAGGGTTATGAAAGTTTTAATTTCCCTTTAAAATTTGTTTTTCTTTGTTGTCTTTCCGCAAATCGTAGGGTAAATCAGGTTTAAGGTACTTGACGAGCTAATGCAATAAAAAAAAAATTTTAATTTAACATATTTTCCCAAGTTTATAACCAGTAGTCATACAAGTTTGAATATGTAACATAGACCAATAGGTAGAGGAATATTTAATATATATAGATTGGGTCTAAATTGGAAAAATTTGGGGGAATGGTTTTGAAGTCGATGCATGAAGGCAGTGGACATAAAAGCAGTCTCCTAAAGCATTTATATATTATCAGTAGTTTAGAAATGTGCGACTTGTGAGTGAACAGTTCAGATGTAGGTTTGCATGCAGTCTGAATGAACATTCAGGTACCCATACAATAATGAGGGTTTTAATTTTTAACTCATGCTTATTGGGTTTTAGTGGGTTGAGCAGTTTTTACAAAATAAATGTGTGGGGATAAGGTTTAGGTCATGATATATTTTTGGGAAAAATTAGTTTCAGTGCCCCGCTTTTTTCCGTTTACTCCGTATGAAGGAAAACCCTTTTGTCAGATTTTAATAACTTTAAAACCCTCTGGAAAAACTTTTATTTCGGTCAAAATCACGGGCAAAACATGGCTATTGAATAGGATAAGTATAGGAAGCTCCCCCGTCCATCAGCGCAAGCGAGCCCCAGACCGGGGAAACCGGGAAACCTCCCCCGGCCTCCCTCAGGAAAGTTAGGTAAATAGGGTTAAGGTTAGGTTTTGTTAAATTTTTATTCGGACCTATATTTTTTGGTTGATTTTGTTTTTTGGGAAAAGGGTTTTGTTTTTCTTAGAAATCCCATTTTTTTCCAGGGGGTTCAGGAGGATAAATATAATCTTTATTTATTGCCAAGAAAACCCAAAAGGTCAGATTTTCTAAGCATCAAAATTTACCAGAAATTATAGTTCGTTTGAAAAGGAGGGGGCACTAAAAAACATTTTTTATCTTTTTTTCTTTTTTTTTGTTTATAGTAAACCCGTAAGTTTCTTATGGGTTTGCATAATTCAGACTTTTGAATTTTTTCCTTTGTGGTATAGATTGTGAATTTAAGGAGGAGTTCTGACTCATCCATTTTTGGCCACAGTATTTTTAAATGACTAAATACAGGGCGGTAGTAGATTGGCAATTTGTTACCGGTTTGGCTTAATCTAGCTTCATTGAGTATCATGTACTCCACAGTGATGAGGCAAACTGTTGGTAAAATCTAATTGGAAGGTACAAAATCACATATGGTAGGTTAGTGAGGAGCAAAACAGATTTATAACTGGGAAAAAGGGGAAAGGTTGTGTAGATCAGATTTAGATATGCTAAGATATCAAGACAATGTAGCAAAAGACAAGAAGTGTATGTGCATTCAGGATTTTGAGAAAGTTGACAGATAGACCGGAGGGAATGTGGGATTATTGAAGGATTAAAGAAAGTGTATGGAGTAGAGTATATAGATAACTAAAAGCTTTACCTGTGATTTTGAAACCTAACCCAAATGACCTTTTCCCAACCTAACGGAAACCCAAAAAACCATTTCCTCGGTTGTTTCCCGATTTTTTTTAGGGGGGATAATTTTGGTAGAGAGATACAGGTACCATGAGGCAAGGATGGGAATGTCGCCATGGTTTGCAGCTTGTTTTTGGAGGAGTTTTAAGGTAAATCAAAACAAAGGTTGGGGGATGTTGGTTAGGATGATATAGATAATTCAATAGGGAAGCTCAAATTAAGTGTTTTCAGATGACATGCCTATAAAAAGAGAGTAAAAAGATTTGCAAAAATTGACAAGTGATTTCAGTACTGTTGTGAGGAGGAAATTGAAAGTTAAGTGGGCCGAAGGGGGGAAATGATGGGATTGAAATTAAGAAGTGAAGTTATTTAGTTTTTAAGACAAAAGCATGACAGAGAGAGCCAGAAGAATATAAAATAAAGATGAATGAAAGATAATTATTAATGGTTTAATCCGTGAAAGTAGGAAGCACCCCAAAGGGGGGATAAGAGAGAGAGGCCTACAAGGAAGGAAAGTAGTGGACTTTGGGACGCGGATGAGAGGAAGGCAATGAGTAAACATTTAACTGTTCACTGCACAAATGGCAAGCCAAAAATACAGTGATAAAAAGTGCTTCTAGGAGACCCCTTATATTTTTTTGCCTTTTAGATATACTTCAACACCATTCCCCGCAAAATTTTAACATATCAAACATAAAAGTAGATATATATATAATAATATATATAATTTATATATATATATATTATATATATATAATTTTTAATATATATAAAAAAATTTAATGCATACCTATATAGGTCTAAACATATTTAAACTTTTATGACAATTTAGAAAACCCGGGGAAAATCATTTAACTTCAATTGTCTTTGCAATTTTTTTTCAATTGCATTTGGGTCGTCAATAACACTAAAAACCCTGAGTATACCCCCACCCATTATAAGGAGAGAAAAAAAACTGCTCCAATTAATAAAGGGACATTAAACTATCAAACCCGACTAAAAAACAACCTACCAAAGAGAAGATAAACGATGAAAGAAGTTTGAGTGTTTTTGGGGAAATTAATTCAGGTGCATATTCCCTGCTCTTTTCTCCTGAAAAAAACAGAGAAGATGAGGTGGGGCTGAGTGAGAGGCTTCTAAAAACCCAAAAAGAAGCCAGCCACAGCAGAGTTCATTTTGAGGTAAGAAAATGGTTGGGGCA
Source organism: Chionoecetes opilio (assembly GCA_016584305.1). Classification (NCBI taxonomy): domain Eukaryota; kingdom Metazoa; phylum Arthropoda; class Malacostraca; order Decapoda; family Majidae; genus Chionoecetes; species Chionoecetes opilio. The sequence goes on along the minus strand of JACEEZ010014104.1, from coordinate 8,875 downwards.
CAATACGTACTACCTACCACTTGCTTTCCCCTTTACGAGCTTGTTATGGGGCGTTTTTTCCCGGTTTTGAAGTCTGCACATCAGCCCTTACGTCAGGTTTCATAGTGTTGTCAGCGAGAACAAAACACGGTTAGCACCGGAATATCTTTTCGGCAAAATGACTCTAAATTCTTCCTTCATCGTAGTTTTCCCTTCGTATGTCCACCCGCGGCGACCCCGACTTATCCCCACAATGCACCGCGGTAAACAAACCGTGACGTAGTTACTATGTCTGGGGCCCAATCAGCGTGAAACATGTTTTTAGTAAGCAGTAAGAAATAATCTAGAATTTGAATATGTTCTTAAAAAGGACGTGTATATGTGTGTGCTATATACAACAACAAAAATATATGATAACGTATTTTTTTTCCAATCAAAATTACAATTATAATAATTGATGTTTCAAACTAACTCGGAATATATTGTATAATTAAGAACTACTCCAACTCCAAGAATTGGTCCACCCTCTTTATTTACCAGATCGTCTAAATAAGGGACATTAAATGGATATTTTTCAATAGTGTAAATATTTTGTGGAAAGTCATGCATATCACACACACACACACACACACACATACACACACACACACACACACACACACACACACACACACACACACACATACACTCACACACACACACACACACGAATATATATATCGTCGTCGCACCAGCTGAAATCAAAATCCGAAGAAGATTAATTAGGCTGCAAAAAAAAATTTGGGTTAATAAAACACATTTTTCTGTTATATGCAACGACTAATATTTTGTCATGTTACCCTTTACTTCTAGATTAGAACAGCGTTTATACGTTATGGCATACTACTCTCAGACAGTTTTTTAAGTATTCAGAGTCCACTTCTGCCCAGAGTGCACATTTTTTCAACTTAACAGTCAACACTTAATATTGGGAGTTTGCTAAGCTTTTTCTTTATTTCATTTCACAGATTTTCAATGGGATTGAGATATGGGCTATGTCTTGGCCACTCAATCAATTGGCCAAGTGCATGGTTATCAGAGAACCAGTTTTTCACCATTGTTTGCCCTGTGGCATTGAGAACCGTCCTGAAGGAAGGAAGGAAGCGTTCTCATGTGTCTCGTAAAATGGAAGTACACACAAACCTCGTTTTCGCGGACTAATAGGAGGGAGCACTGGTCCGGGAACCGCAAACGTCGGGAATCGCAAATGTTCGAGGCCATTACCCACCCTCGGACATTTATCCTACTCTAGTATTTACTGTCCGCCAACCGCCAATATCAACTACCCCGCCGCGGACTTTTACGTCACTTTGTTGTTATTTTTAGGGCTGCGAGGATCCCTTGGGGAACACTTTGAGCCCTGGTGATGTCCTATGATGCTATCACAGGCACTGTAGTTGACCGTCTTCCTCAGGAACGCACAGGTGAGGCGGATGACAGCGTGTTGCCGGAGGGGTGGACGCCAGCCGTCGCCGACGTTCAGGGTGATGAGTTGAGAGCGTAGCACTCCACGATGGGAGTGGAAGCGCTGACACTGCAGCAGAATGTGTTCAATAGTCTCAGAGACATTCCTGCACCAGGGGCAGTGGGGTCGGGTGACTAACGAAGGCGGTGCAGGTGAACCATGAGTGTCTTGTGCCCAAATGTAAACAATACGACCATTGACCATGCTGCCACCTGGCGGGAGGCAGCAGAGTGTTCAATAGTCTCAGAGACGTTCCTGCACCAGGGGCAGTGGGGGTCGGGGGACTAACGAAGGTGGTGCAGGTGAGCTGTGAGTGTTTATTGTGCTCAAATGTAAACAATACGACCACTGACCATGTGCCACCTGGGTGGACGCCCGCCACCGCCAGCAGGGTGGGCTAGTCAAAGTGGCGACGTTCAGGGTGAGGAGTTGAAAGCGTAGCACTACATGGTGGGAGTGGAAGCGCGGACATTGAAGCAGAAAATGTTCAATAGTCTCAGAGACGTTCCTGCACCAGGGGCAATGGGGGTCAGGGGACTGACGGAGGCGGTGCAGGTGAACCGTCAGTGTTTATTGTCCCAAATGTAAACAATACGACGGCTGAGCATGCTGCCACCTGGCGGGAGGCGCGGACACTGACCAGGGGTGACAGGAGATGCTCGGACCGCCGGACAACTTTGTCGATTTATGGATTGGACCAGGATTCAGGCAAAAAAAAGAGAAAAAAATATATATATATTTGTCCGGGACTCTGACATATCCCAGGACCTCGGATTTGTCCGGAAAATCTGATCTCCGGGAAGTGGAGGTCCGGGAAAACGAGGGTTGTGTGTATATGACTTTCCAGCACATTCACATACAACGCACCTACCATATCGTTCATGTTCACATTTTTTTCTAGAAAGTACAAGATAAGATAAGATACTTTGATCCTATCTAGACACTTTGCAAGTACCAACTACTAGGTTATTGACTATACAAAGCGCCACCACACCAGGACGAATTTGGGGACTCGAACCGCTGACCGAATGGCGCAGGGATTCTGCAACACCAGTCCGTGATTCTACCAACCGCACCACCCTGGCGGGTTAGAAAGTACAAACCACCTTTCCCTTTTAACCATTGAAACAGCCCCATGCCATCAAACCCGCTGAGAACTTCACTGTCTTCACCGTGTACCCTATTTACCGTCGAAACGATCGCCATCCAACGAACGATGCGACCATTCTTTGTCTTTTAGAGATTAGAAGGCACTCTCGTCACTGAACACCTTGCGCCTGTCTTCTGATGTCCAGCGTTCATACGACTTGCAAAAATTGAGCCGCTGCTTCCCCATTGTATCAGTAAGGAGAAGTTTGTGAGCGGCGCGACGAAAAGGCAACTTGAGGTCTTTCTGAAGCCGATGCTGAATTGTTCGAATTGACACCTCTCCCAACACATCAGCGTGCATCCCCTTCTGTTCCTTTGCCGTGACGAAATAGTGCATTCCACCATGTAGCAAAAGTACACTTCCGTGTGCATTAACTGCCCATTTTGAGATTTTTGGATGTTTTGACACCCTTAAGACATAAATAAACAAAAAACACCTGGGGCCAAATTTTCTGACCCCATTATAGGGGTGTGGCGGCCATTTTTCAAAATAGCCGCCATGCGATAGGTTGTAAACATAGAGTTGCTGTTATTATTTTGACTAATTATTATTACCAAACAAGCCTAAAATTACAGTAGATCAATTATCATACTTAAATTACGTTGTATTTGTGCTTGTGGTATTGAAAACACAATGGTCATTCAAAAAAGTGAACTTAATGAAATTATCATGATTGCCTGCTAAGACCAGCCATAACTGCCAATTTCATGTGCCATGTTTAAGGCAATTGTGTCGTGAATGAATTCTACTATGCCCTACACATCATCATCATCCACAACTCTATAGTCCACAAAGTTGTTGCAGTCATCATGGCATTTACAGAGTGCAGTGCAGGACAACTTGTTTTTCAGGCAAGAGCAAATATTGGCACATTTCTTGCAGCCATACTTAACAAACTCAAGAACAGCAGTAGGGGCAGGCTTTGTCAGACATTTCACTGGAGCCAACTTCTTCCCATCAGCATTCAGTTCCCATCCATTTCCTTTGGTGTTGGGAGAGATGGGTGAGCCTCAACATAAGATTTGTCTCTCATTGTCATGTAATTACATTCAAAAGATGGGGGTTTGAAAGCTCCTCGAGTAGGTAGCAGTTTCTCACCTTCCAGGTTTTTACTTTCGGAAAAGTTCCCACCGCAGTGCTGGAATAGTCACTTCTGCACATTTAGGTGAATAGACCTTGCAAATAAATGTTTCAAGAGGTAGCATATTGACAGGCAGCTCAAGATTGTCAAATGCTTATATGCCCAGTGTGTTTTTGGTCCGAGGGACTGAAATGCTTCAATGGCTGGGTCGTCCATGGGAAGGGAGATAAATGATGCAATCCATGTCTTTTTGGATATGCCAACAATTTTCCTCCCCAGTCTGCACCAGTGAAACTGCGGATGCCAATTATATTTTACATTTCTCTGTGCCAATGGCTTAAACTCTTCGGTATATATCGATTGAACATTGCTTTGCTCCTCCTCTTCTTGTATTTAGATTGATCCTTCTGAAAGAGCCAGATCCATCAGTAAGATGAGTACATCTGTGTCAGGGGACCACACGTCAATAGATCTCAAGATCTTATGTTTCAAAGCATCAATGACATTTAATGGTATAATGGTATCGGTCTCTTCATGAATGTGTCCAGACATGTCGTCAGAGCTTCTATGGGGTTCATTCACTAGCACTGTAGTGCTGTGAACAGCTACTAGTTTCTGGTTAGAACTTGCAAAGTTGTCAATCAATGCTTGAGCAAGATATTTTGAAAGTCTAGCCTTGGTCTTGGAGGATGACAGCAACTCTTTCAGGGATACTTTGGCTATGGACATTTCATCATGTATCACGAAATCCATCTCTCTTGCTGTTTCTGATGTTGCCCTCTTTGATCGAGTTTGGTTTTTCCGTGAATTCTCAATGTACCTATCGAAAATTATCCGGCCCTCATCATAACCTTTCATCATTCTACTGATGCGCTTTAAAAACTCTTCTTTCAGGTGCAGCATTTTCGTCATGTTGGAACTCTTCTTCATACTTTGAACAACAGCATCCACTATGAGTACACAATCTCTATATCTATTCCATCTTCATCATCCTGTTGCATTGAGTCTTCGACTGGAATATCCTCTATTGCATGCATTATACTGGACTTATCTGCTGGAATCAGCAGACTACCATCGACAGCAAATAGGGATCTTGGAATAATCGAAATTTCGTGCTCCCCAATTGTTGACATGGTACTAATTCTGGCAGAGATTGCTGAACAACAAGGAATCGTGCAAGAAGCTGTCTTTCCTCTTTTAGCTTTATGACCTTGTCAGCGACACGAACATGAGTCTTTGCCATCCAAGATGAGTGAGTCTTTAATTAACTTCATGTTTTTCATCTTATCCCAAATGGACATATTGGGATATTGGGAAGGAGTCTGTCTTTCACAAACTGATTGTATCCCTCTTGTCCCTTTGTGTCCCTTTGAAGGATGTCTTCTTTTGCACCATCAGGGATCAAGAGAGAAGACACAATATTCATGAGGGGTGCATCATTACTAAATGGATTCCCTTCACAGTGTATCTGCATGGAATCCTTTAACTTTTTGGCATTCTCATTTATCCTCACTGCCATGCTTCCAGTTAGTTGATAGTGTTCTGTTCTACCTCGGTACTCAGAAGATCGAGGGAAACAATCTAGCCCCTCTTTAAGTATGTGTGACAAATGTGGGCTGGTAACCATGAGCTTTTGCAGGGCATCATCATTTTGAGAAATACCACGAATGCCACCAAGACCTTTCAACTTGCGTATGTGTTGTTCCAGAGTTGGTAAACGAATAGATTAGTAATGGGATGCCAGACTTCCTCACACAAAAGTCTCCTCCTTTGAGTGCATCCCATGTCTCTGGGTCTTCATCTTTGAGCTGATTCGTCTGACCAAGGTGAACATGCATCATTCTTGCATAGTGATACAGGTCATGGGCAAAATAATACTTGATCTGCTTGTCAAGAGCTGTCAGATAACCTTTCCAATCTCCCTGACGACAAGTACTAATGATATGAAGGAGACATTCAACCTCCTCCATATAGTTATCCAGAAACTGAGCAAGCTCCCCTGTTGACCTTTTATCTAAGATACCATCCTTCTTTATGCCATTTAATGCAAATTAGACAACAAGTAACATGGTTTATATCCAGCAGTAATTCAGATGTGATTAATCTTACCACATTCTGTCATCTACAATCAATTTTAGGTTCGTTAAACCAGTAAATATTGCCAAAACAACAAAAAATATATGTTTATGCCTTACCGCATGGTGGGCATTATGAAAAATAGCTGCCATACCCCCTATATGGGGTCGGAAAATTTTCCCTCAGGCATTTTTTGTAAATTTTAGGAATTCGACATGCGTCATGAACCTTTGCAATTTCAAACACCAAACCATGTCCCCTTGTTTACGACTCCCTGAATTCCAAACACCCCAATATTAAATTTTCATTTTGAGACTAAAAGAATAAAAATTCCCTTTTTTTAGATATTGACTTACAAATCGGGTTTTTTCATTCCCTACCTTTACAGAGACCCACATTTACAGGATAACAACAAAATTTAATTCCAAAATTCCCCCCCAATTTTAAAAAAATCTGATCCTCACGTGGTTACAGGGGGACATATTTTTCTTCATTACACCAATTTTCACTTAGAATTGGTACTTGAGACACACTTTAAATAAATGGTTATCCCCCCTTCATTAACACGTACTTGGTAAAAAGTTA
>JACEEZ010014103.1:20000-23631 GCA_016584305.1 Chionoecetes opilio | reverse complement strand
CAAATACTTTAAATTCGTCTACTGTTATCTCTCCTTTTACCATCTACCCTTTCGAGTCCCGCATACATGTTTTACTGGTTCTGGTAATGGAGTTTCGTCTTCTTTAATAAATACCGCATTAAAGTATTCTTGAGTACGAACACATACTCTTATTATCATTTACCAGATATTATTATTATCTTTCAGTGGCCCAATACTTGTTTTGACGTTTTTTTTTACTTCGAACGTATTAAAAGAACCTTTTCGGGTTTGATTTGGTTTCCCTTTGAAATTTTTTCTTCATACTCGCGCTTTTTAGACTTAATTAGTCATTTGGCAGCGACGTTTCGTCTTGTAATTCTCTAAAATCGCAGTCTGCATTTGATCGCTTGTAAACTGTATACGCTCGGCGCTTTCTGCCAATGATTTGTTGGTCTCATTATTCACCCAAACTGGGTCTGTTTATGTTATTCAAACTTTTTCTTACTAGGGGAACATGTTTTTCCACACCGATTGGAATTTATTTGTGAATACTTACACATGTTTTCGGCGTTATTACCATTTAGTAGGCCAATCCATTCCCTTGTCCCGGTCGGGGGGAGGACGGGGCCTACCGTATCCCCCTGGCATTGGGAAGAGGTGTTTTTTCCCCGGGACATGAGGTCCAAAACCTTATTGAGAGGGTTGGTTTTTCTCAACAAGTTTATGAAATTTTTGATATTCTTTTATTTTTGCTTTTAATGCATTATTGTTCTTATATATATATTGTTCTTTATATATTTTGATTATTCTTAAACTATTTTTAATATTACTTTTACTTTTCTCTTATTTAGCAGGCGCCCAATAACCCCGCAGGTGCAGCGCCTTAAACAAATAATATCTTCTATCTATCTTTTGAAATCAACCCTGTTTAGGAGAGCTTTACGAGTGGATCCTCCCCAAACATGTGAGACATACTTCATACATGGGCAGATAAAGGCCCCTGTACGAGAAACAACTGGGAGGGGAAAAAAAAAGGACGCAGACGCCACAGGACACCTAACTTCTTAGAAGCTGTTTTAGCAAGAGAAGATTTGTGAGATTTCCAGTTCAGATTTTTAGCAAAGACAGTCCAACAGTTTTCTACATTCATTGTAGAAGAATGAGACAGTTGAGAGTCATTGAAGAAGAGGGGATAGTTAGTTATCTGTTAGGTTTTGTCGAGTAGATAGGTGAAGAAATTGAGTTTCTGAGGCATGGAACAAAACAAGGTTTGTTCTGCCCCAATCAGAAATTATAGAAAGATCAGAAGTTAGGCGCTCGGTGGCATCTCTCCGTGAATCACTTAGTTCCTGTTGAGTTGGACGTCTAATAAACGACGTTGAAAAATGCACGATAGAATCATCAGCGTAGGAGTGGATAGGGCTTTGAGTTAGACTTAGAAGATCTATAATTAATAATAGAAAGAAAAGCAAATCTCATTATCTAAATTGGCTTCAAAAATAACATTTCCTTGACAAATATATTTGTTCGTATGACATTTTGCCTTCATTCATCGTATGCCTTTTCAACATTATCAATACACGATTAGTTATGGTTGTAGTTATTATCTGTTTTCGTTTTCTTTACACGTGTTATGATATTGGTTATTTATGTTTTTTTTTGTATTTACAGATATGGTAGATTTTTTTTTGTGTGAATGAAACCTCCGTAGACCCCCCGAGGTCTCTTGAACAATAGTTTGATTTCAGTTATGTATTTCTTTTGTTTTTGCATTGTAAATAACTTAGAAAAACGTAAGATATTTATTGCTTAAACCAGTTTTCAGAAGAAAAAATATATATTGTTTTTCCTTATAATTTAAGTTTATAAAAGAGAAAGAAAGATATTAATAATGATTTGTAAGAGTTTTTATGTAGGGGTTCCTGAAACCTGAAAATTATTGCAAGGGTTCCACATGGGTAAACATTTTGAGAAACGCTGAATTAGTCTAACGTCTGTAATTGTTAAACTATTTGTGAAAATATTGCGGGATAAATAGTGTCTTTTCTCGATGAAAATAACTCAATATTAACTCCCGCATGGATTTCGAAACAAGAGATCCTGCTTAACAAACCTACTCGATTTTTTTAATGTCATTTATTCAAACTGGGACGCTAAAACTCCCTCGGATATAATATACCTTGATTTTTAGAAAGCCTTCGATACAGTTCCCCATAAGCGACTTTTGACCAAGCTAAGGGCACATGGCTTAGGAGAGCAGTTATGTTTCATGGATTGGCGATTGACTTTCAAATCGTAAACAACGGGTAGTAATAAATGGCGAGGCATCTGATTGGTTAGAATCGTTAGATGTTACTAGTGGGGTGCCTCAGGGCTCGGTCTTGGGTCCTACTTTTTTTTCTGATATATATCAATGATCTGGACTGCGGACTTGTATCTAAAATATCGAAATTTGCTGATGACACCAAATTAGGCGGTAAAGCATATACTAGAGAAAACTGCAAGCTCATACAACGTGATCTCGACAAACTATCAGATTGGAGTGATAAATGGCTATTAAAATTCAATTCCGATAAATGTAAGTAATGCATATAGGCCACGATAACCTCAAATATAACTATCAAATGCAAAATAAATCGTTAACTGAAGTACAGCAGGAAAAGGATTTAGGTGTCATCATTAGTAATGATCTTAACACCAGTACGCATTGCCTAGCTGCCAGTAAAAAGCGAATATGATGTTTGGGCTTATTCAAGCAACTTTGATCATAAAACTCCGAAAGTAATGACACGATTATACACGTCTTTGGTTAGGCCGCACTTAGAATATGCCGTTCAATTCTGGTCGCCTTGTTTCGTAAAAGATCAAGCCAAATTGGAATCATGTCAAAGAAGAGCAACCAAACTAATACCATCTCTTCGAATTCATCTTATGAAGAGAGACTGCGGAACTTAATATGTTTTCCCTAAAGGATCGTAGAATCCGTGGGACTTGATAGAAACCTTTAAGATCCTAAAAGGATTTGATGTCATTAATCAAGAGAACCTATTCGAGCTTTCTCCTCAAGTGAACAACAAGAAATAAAGGTTTTAAACTGAACGGTCAACGTTGCATCACTGATCTCCGTAAAAATGATTTCAATGTTAGAGTTGTTGATCGATGAAAAAAATTACCAGCAAATGTTGTCGATGCCAGCACAATAACTTCATATAAAAACAGACTTGACGCGCACTGTAAAGTAAATGGGTATTGATATTGCCCTGCGAATTCATAATATAGTCCCCCGGATCGATTAGTGTTAGTGGTAGTTGTAGTTAGCATATTTCATATCCTATTATTCTTCACTACGAAACTTCCATGTTCCTATCTTCTTTAGGGACATGGTTTCATTTTCCAACTGTTCTCTTACATGTAGTTGATAGTTAGTTGTATGTAGTACAACAGATACCCTAGTTATGGACCAATGGGTCGTCTGGTGTCTGTTATTCCTATGTATTCCTATGTATTCCTCCTCCTCCTCCTCCTCTTCCTCCTCCTCCTCCTCCTCCTCCTCCTCCTCCTCCTCCTCCTCCTCTTCCTCCTCCAACTCCTCCTCCTCCTTCTTCATATCCTCATCGTCTTCGTTTCCGACAGACGTGCAAGGAACACCAGATGACCGCAGGTAATGTGG
>JACEEZ010014103.1:5000-17500 GCA_016584305.1 Chionoecetes opilio | reverse complement strand
GAGAGAGAGAGAGAGAGAGAGAGAGAGAGAGAGAGAGAGAGAGAGAGAGAGAGAGAGAGAGAGAGAGGAGAGAGAGAGAGAGAGGAGAGAGAGAGAGAGAGAGAGAGAGAGAGAGAGAGAGAGAGAGAGAGAGAGAGAGAGAGGAGAGAGAGAGGAGAGAAGAGACGCACCACACTTTCTTTTAAGAGAGATCATATAATAGTAGATTTGGGGAAGGCGTTAGCAGAGTGGTTAGCGTCTCCGTGGCGCTCTCGAGGACCCGACTTGGATCCCCGATCAGGGTCAGAAACTCTATATAAAATCTTTCTGCACCGTCGAGTGGCCTAAGAACACCCACATGCTGCCCATTAACTCTGCCTTCGATTGCGAGTGCATGGGAGGACACAGGGGGGCGGCATGAGCCTCTTATCACAGGCGTCACTATAAAAATACTGCCTGCGTCACCACGGGCGAGGGCCAACCATCACAGCCCTCGAGTGAGCTTCCACGGCCTACCATCCCACCCCTGGAGGTGGCGCAGGCCTGGAGGCCTGGAGGAGGCCTGGAGACCTACAAGCCTGGAGGTGCCTACAGGCGCTATAGGCACGAATGTAAACCAAAAAAATGAAAAAAATGATACATAGAGATACAAAGGTAGGGCGAAGACTGCTAAGTTAATGTTTTCTTTTTAGCTATTGTAAGTTTTATAAGAGATGTAAATAACTTAACAGACTAGAGCCATACAACATTAGCACCACTGTTATAAGAGATTCGATGGTTAACAATGCACAAGATTCAATGGCTAACAGCCTAATTGTCACCTCATTACTATAAACATGGAATTAGGTTAACATTATCATTAAAAAACATTATCATAGTCTAGCCCCAATACAACATTACAAACTATTATAAGAGTTTCAGTGCTTTAACAGGTACAAGAGGCAATGGTTTAACAGCCACTTCAAATTTCCTCTCTATATTCTTTTCATTCACTTCCCCTACCTTTCATCTCTCTTTACCTCTTTCCCCTCTTCTCCACCCCTCTCTCCTCTCCCTTCCTTCCCTCTCTCATTCCTTCTCCCATCCCTCTTCTCTCTCTCCTCTCTCTCCTCTCTCTCTTCTCCTCCTCTCTCTCCCTCTCTCTCTCTCTCTCTCTCTCTCTCTCCTCTCTCTCTCTCTCTCTCTCTCTCTCTCTCCTCCCTCTCTCTCTCTCCTCTCCTCTCGCTACAAATCCTTCTCTCGTCCCCCCACCTTATGCTCCCACAAAATACAAGTTCCCCGTAAATATTGTGTGTGGACGCGAGTAAGCCCCTCCACACCCCGCGCTCATCACCGCGCGCCTGATTGGTCTCTGATTTCCCCTAATCCCTAATCAATCAATAGACTTTTCGGCAATATGCGTGCCGGACACCCTGACGGAGGGCGGATGCTTGCCAGGTAATTGCCAAGCAATACTGACGTCACCAGTGACTCACCTTTACCCTCCCTCCCTTCCTCCATTCCCCCCTATCTCTCTCTCTCTCTCTCATTCCTACATAATTTTTTCTCTTTTCCACTCCTTTAATTACTAATCTCTCTCTCTCTCTCTCTCTCTTTCTCTTTCTCTTTCTCTCTCTTCTCTTTCTCTTTCTCTTCTCTTTCCCCTTTCTCTTTCTCTTTCTCTTCTCTCTCTCTCTCTCTCTCTCTTCTCTCTCTCTCTCTCTCTCCCCTCCTCTCTCTCTCTCTCTCTCTCTCTCTCTCTCTCTCTCTCTCTCTCTCTTTCAGCATCATTACTATAAACTTGGTAATAGGTACTCACCAACACGGCGTCACAACCCACTGAGCCACGCAGCACACACCATCAACTTATCACTGTGGATAATGCAAAGACGTTCTATTAGCTAAATGAACTAGTGATTAAATAGATAAATAGGTGAGTGAGTGATTGAATAATAGGCAAAATTCAACGCAAACACACACAAAAAGTTGTAGGTTTATAAAAAGGTGAAATTCAATATAAGTAACATTTTTTTGTCACATTCCAAAATAACAAACACGAAAATGATGACAAATAGTTGGTTCTCTCTCTCTCTCTCTCTCTCTCTCTCTCTCTCTCTCTCTCTCTCTCTCCTCCTCTCTCTCTACCCCTCTCTCTCTCTCTCCTCTCGCTCTCTCTCTCTCTCTCTCTCTCTCTCTAGCTCTCTAGTATTATCCTCCAAATTCTTTCCTATCATCATATAATCTAATACATTTCGTCTACGCGCACAAACACCCACATACTGCTTCTCTCTCTCTCTCATCTCTCTCCTCTCTCATCTCTCTCTTGCTCTCTCTCTCTCTCTCTCTCTCTCTCTCTCTCTCTCTCTCTCTCTCTCCTCTCTCTCTCTCTCTCTGTTCTCTCTCTCTCTCTCTCTCCCTCTCTCCCTCTCTCTCTCTCTCTCTCTCTCTCTTTTTTTTTTTTTTTTTTTCTAAACATACATATAACTAACTAAAGCCCAAAGGTGCACTGTCGTGTGCTACCTATCTTAAGGGCAATTTACACATAAATATAAAGACCTAAAAACTAACATTATATACATTTATGCATCACTAAAGTGTTTGTTGAGGCACTGTTGCTGTCACTAGTGTCACAGTATCACTAGCCTCAGCGGGGTGGGCTTCAATAGTCTCCACCGATTGGCAGCCAACTTTACACTTTGTGTGTTCATCTCCTGGATGTGAGGGACAGCGGCCGTGAAAATGTTCCACATCCTGAAGACGCGGCCCACAAAGGTGCGTTGGTGCTGGCTGGCACGGGAACGCGGCACCTCCACTGCATCACCACTGGTAAGCACCGTTCTCGTGCTTCGCGTGGCGACTCTCGGAGGCTGTCGTAACCCAGCCAGGTGTGGCACTCCCTGCACCTGTGCCTTGTGGAATACCACAAGCGCCGCGACATCCCTGCGGTGTTCCAGTGAGTCGAGAGGACTCACCGGCTCGAATAGGGCTGGTGGGTCTGGGGGGTCTGGGGGGTCTGCAACATCCACCAGTCGCAGGGCTCCACGCTGGATGCTGTCCAGCCTCCGAGTGTGCGAGGCTGCACACGACATCCAGGAGAGGGCGGCGTACTCTAAGTAAGGCCGTATCTGGGCCTTATAGAGCAAGAGCTTCCCTCCCCTGTCGAGGAATCTGGCTACCCTTCGCAGGGCAGAGACCCTGTGAGAGGCCTTTTTTGCAATGTGTTTGATGTGGCCGTCGAACCTTAGCTCTCGGTCCACCTCTACTCCCAGAACCTTGACGGCTTCCTGGAGTGGGAGAGGAACACCACCAAGCCGCAGCCTCCCTTCCACTGCTGGCCCGGCAGCGGGGGACCGAGAAACCACCATTGCCTGTGTCTTCTCCGGAGCAAAGTTCACCTGCCAACGTGTACCCCACTCCTATATAACACTCAGCTGCTGATTGACCTTATCAGTAGCACGCCCACTGTCATGTCGCGGGTAGGAGCAGGAGAGAGAAGAGTACAGTCATCAGCGTAAGCCGAGACTGCTGGCAGCTGCTGGAGAAGATCGTCCACGTAGATGTTCCACAGGACTGGCCCCAGCACAGAGCCCTGTGGGACTGATGCTTCCACTGGCAGGGACTCAGAGGCCTGCCCGTTAACGACGACCTGGAGGGTTCTTCCCTGCAGGTAGTCCCCCAGGAGCAGCAGGAGGTCACCCTGGATGCCTTTTGCTCGGAGTTTTTCGAGAAGGCCTCCGTGCCACACCCTGTCAAAGGCACCCGTTATGTCAAGGGCCACCACGACAGTGTCCTGGCCGTCATCCAGGGCGTCCTGCCAGTTTTGGGTTAGAAGCATCATCAGGTCAGAGGTGGACCGTCCAGGTCTGAACCCAACCTGTTGGTCCGAGAGGAGGTAGTTGTCGCTGAGGTGACGACAGATTACCTCTGCCACGATCCTCTCGAACACTTTCCCCACCAGACAGCAAGGAGATAGGCTTGTAGTTTTTGGGGTCAGATCTGGAACTCCTCTTGTGAACAGGAACCACTCGAGCCTCCTTCCACGCTGAAGGCCAGATGTTTTCCTGCAGGCAGGCAGTGAAGACTGTGGTGAGAGGGACAGACAGCTCCCGGGCGCACTGTTTTAACAAGTGCGGGCTGACGTCATCAGGACCAGTGGCTTTTTTGGTGTCGAGCCCTCGCAGGATGTGCTCGACCTGCGCCTGCGTCACCTCCACCTTGTGGACTGTCTCTTAACACTGCTGCTCCAGACGAGGCGGGGGCTGTTGGGGGGCCTCCACCTTCATCTTTGCAGAGAAGAGATTAGCCAGCAGCTGAGCCTTCTCCTTGCTGCTGACAGCTGCTGTTCCGTCCTGCTTGGTGAGGGGAGGAATTGAATCTTGGCGGCTGATTCCCTGTTTTTCCTTAACCAGGGACCACCAAGTCTTGTTTCCCACGCCTGGGCCTCGTAGTTTGCGGCACAAGTCCTCCTCCCATCTTTTTTATGGCCATTTGTGGACACCACCATCCCTGCAGGCCGCCCGTGTAGTCTTTGTTGCGCCGAGTCGGTTCCCTGAAGCGGAGCCCGCTGAATCTTGCTTCGGCAGCAACACGCAACGGTAGCCAAACCATGGCTGACCGTGGCTTTTGTGTGTAAAGTCGCGGTGTTCACATGCGTCTCTGAAGGGCCAGAGGCGGAAGTAAGGGCCACGAACAATTATCCGCCCCATCCCGCAGCTAAAGTTATCACCCCCACCTGCCGTGTGACTCAGGTCCGGCGAAGAAGCCAGTCCGCCTTATCCCACAACCAACAGTACGGGAGTGGCCACTGTCCCGAGCCACGCCTATATCTATCTTTGTTAAGCAGCGTGGTGTTCAGAGCTGCCCACTAATCTGCTGGTGACAGCAGAGAGTGTGTCCCGGCTGGAGGTCAGAATGACGAGGGTCACAGTGGCTCCTTCCCCGCCGTGTGTAAGGAAGGTCACGTGGTCCGTCAAGCCCTGCCACAGTGGGAGGCTCTCAGGCATGCTGTTCCAGGTGGTGGTTAGGTCGCCCACCACCAAACGTGCCTGCAGCGGTGCTCCCACATCAGGTCGTCCAGGGCTTCCACTGAGGTACTGGAGCGAGGCGGGTCCCCGACGTGGCGGGCAATACATGGCGCACAGCAGTTGCTATCATCAGCCAGCACTACCCGAAGGAGACTATCACCTCCATATGGGAGGCGGACCACATCAGAGTGCCTGGGGCTGCACTCCTTCACTTGAAGCAGACAGCCACACCGCATCTGCTCGCTTAGGCGGTCCCTCCTGTCCAATGGTGTGTAGCCACGTATCTTGCCGAACGTGGGCCAAGCTCGTTGTTGAGTCCAGTCTCCGTCGCCACACTACGTCAGCACTATTCCGTACACTAGTTGTGGGCGGTCTCCGATGTTCGTTCGGAGACCACGGACTTGCGAGGATAATCTTAATGTATGGCTTGGACTTCTGGCCGTACCATGAATGATGAGGGCGAGCGTCAGACAAACATCCTTTGTTGAGAGAGAGAGGAGTAATAAGAGGGAGGAGAGAGAGCGAGAGTAGAAGGAGAGAGAGAGAGAGAGAGAGAGAGAGAGAGGAGAGGAGAGAGGGAAGGAGAGGGAGAGGGAGAGGGAGAGGGAGAAGAGGGAGAGGGAGAGAGGGAGAGGGGGAGAGGAGGAGAGAAGGAGAGGAGAGAGAGAGAGAGAGAAGAGAGAGGAGAGAGAGAGGAGAGAGAGAGAGAGAGAGAGAGAGAGCGAGAGCGAGACCGAGAGCGAGAGCGAGAGCGAGAGCGAGAGCGAGAGCGAGGAGCGAGAGAGAGGAGAGGAGAGAGAGAGAGGAGAGAGAGCTAGCTCATCTTTTTTTTCCCGGTCTCTCCCAATTAAGGCCCCAATATGGAGACCAAACATAGTCTTAAAAGGAGAAAGAAAAAAGAAAGAAATAAGAATAAAGAAAAAAGACTCACGACGAAATCTTCCAAAAGGCACAAATTTCTCCTTCTATTATCCCGACGAGAGGGGAGGAGAGGAAGGAGGATGAGGAGAGGGAGGAGGAGGAGGGAGGAGGAGGAGAGGAGGACAAGCTATAGAAGGCAGCCGAGCAAAGTTTCGAAAGAAGGAAGCAAAAAAAAACTTTATACAAAGAGACGTATAAATAATAGATAGATACCCCGATAGATAAAAAATAATAGAGATACTGACAGATAGATAGAAAAATAGATACAGACAGCGATAGAAAAAATAAAATGACATAGCAATACAAAAAATTTTGATTTGATAGAAAACTGGGTAGATGTAGAATGGGAAAATAGATAAGGGGAAAGGGAAAAATATATTAATTATACAGATAGATAATAGATTGATAGAGACAGCAACGAAATGATAGACATCCAATACAGAGAAAATTAATTTATTGACAAAAACTGGGTAGGGGATAGATATCAGATAGGCAGGGGAACACAATAAAAATAGATGATGGTAGGGAAAGAGATGACGATGATGAAATTGAAAAAAATACAAATTTAATTCATACATACATACACACTCCAGAAAACAGAAAACAAACATAAACAAATCAAAAAGAAAACAGAGAGAGAGAGAGAGGGGAGAGAGAGAGAAAAAGAGAGAAGAGGGGAGAAGAGAAGAGAGAAAAGAGAGAGGGGGAGAGAGAGAGGAGAGAGAGGAAAAGAGGGGAAAGGAAGAGGGGGGAGAGAGGAGAGAGAGAGAGAGGGAGAGAGAAAGAGAGAGGACTACCTATACATAATGGCGTTGTATAGTATTTTGGGTTAATTATCAAACTATGAATAAATAAATGTTTAATTGTCTTCACTTAAGTATTCATTGACGGGATGGCGACGAAAGGTTCTTGTAGGTTGATGAGCACTCGGCAATTATCATGGAAATACCCTCCCTTGTTATATAGTAAAGATGTAGTAGTAGTAGAAGTGGTGGTAGAAGTGGTGGTAGTAGTAGTAGTAGTAGTAGTAGTAGTAGTAGTAGTAGTAGTAGTAGTAGTAGTAGTAGTAGTAGTAGTAGTAGTAGTAATGGTGGTGGTGGTGTTAAGAGTAGTAGTAGTAGTAGCAGTAGTAGGGGGGGTAGTAGTATAGTAGTAGTAGTAGTAGTAGTAGTAGTAGTAGTAGTAGTAGTAGTATAGTAGTAGTAATAGTAGTAGTAGTAGTAGTAGTGGTGGTGGTGGTGGTATAAGTAGTAGTAGTAGTAGCAGTAGTAGTGGTGGTAGTAGTAGTAGTAGTTAGTTAGTAGTATAGTAGTTATACATAGTAGTAGTAGTGTAGTAGTAGTAGTAGTAGTTTGTAAGGTGGGTAGAAGTGTAGTAGTGGTGGTAGTAGTAGTAGTAGTGACAGTAGTAGTGGTAGTAGTAGTAGTAGTAGTAGTAGTAGTAGTAGTAGTGGTAGTAGTAGTGGTAGTAGTCGTGGTAGTAGTCGTGGTAGTAGTAATAGTAGTACAGGTTCACATCTTTTATCCGAAATTCTGAAACAACGAAAAGCTCCGAAAACAGCATTTTTTCCAGACTATCTGTCAGCCTTTAGTAGGCAATAATAGCCTACAGGCGCTATAGGTTCAAAAGTATTTAAAAAAAAAAAAAAAAAAAACCCTGGTCACACTTTATGATTCTCTCTCTCTCTCTCTCTCTCTCTCTCTTCCTCTCTCTCTCTCTCTCTCTCTCTCTCTCCTCTCTCTCTCTCTCTCCTTCCTCCTCTCTCTCTCTCTCTCTCTCTCTCTCTCTTCCTTTTCTCTTCTTTCTTTCTCTCTTTTCTATCCCTGAAAGATTTCACGATGACCTACTTCTACTTTTTTCTTTTCTTATCCTTTACTTCCCCAGCCAACACATTTGACACGCCATGCAGAACCTTCACCTTACATGCTCGCCCCCCCCCCCCCTCTCTTCTCTCTCTCTCCTCTCTCCTTCTCTCTCTCTCTCTCTCTTCTCTTCTCTTCTCTTCTCTCTCTCTCTCTCTCTCTCCCCTCCTCTCTCTCTCCTCCTCTCCACTTGACAATTCTTTTCTTTCAGCCTGTGATGAATTCTTCTGTGTATTAAAACGTTAAAAACTACGCTAAAAATCTTTCATTCTCAAATCCGAAAAATTTCGAAATCCGAAAAGTGTCTGGTCCCAAGGTTTTTCGGATAAGAAGTGTGAACCTGTAGTAGAGTAGTAGTAGTGGTGGTGTGGTGTGGGAGAGTGTAGTAGTAGTAGCAGTAGTAGTGTAGTATAGTAGTTTTGTGTAGTAGTAAGTATATAGTAGTAGGAGTAGTTAGTATAGTGTAAGAGTAGTGGTGGTGGTGGTGGTATGAGTAGTAGTAGTGTAGGGGTAGTCAGTAGTAGTGGTGGTGTAGTAGTGTTAGTAGTTAGTAGTAAGTATACATAGTAGTAGTAGTAGTAGTAGTAGTAGGGAGTAGTAGTAGTCGTAATGGTGTAAAGTAGTAGTAGTGTAGTTAGGAGTGTAGTGGTAGTAGTAATAATTTGTAGAGTAGTAGTAGTAGTATAGTAGTAGTAGTAGTACGTTTTGGGAGTAGTAGTGGTAGTAGTCGTGGTAGTAGTCTTTTGGGAGTAGTCGTGGGAGTAGTAAAAGTAACAGGTTCACAATTTTATCCGAAATTCTGAAACCGAAAAGCTCCGAAACCGGACTTTTTCAGACTATCTGTCAGCCTTAGTAGGCAATAATAGCCTACAGGCGCTATAGGTTCAAAAATATTTAAAAAAAAAAAAAAAAAAAAAACCCTGGTCACACTTTTGATTCTCTCTCTCTCTCCCCTCTCTCTCTTCTCTCTCTCTCTCTCTTCTCTCCCCTCTCTCTCTCCCCCTCCTCTCTCTCTTCTCCTCTCTCTCTCTTTTCTCTCTCTCCTCCCCTCTCTCTCTCTCTCTCTCTCTCTCTCTCTCTCTCTCTCTCTCTCTCTCTCTTCTCTCTCTCTCTCCTCTTTCTTTCTCTCTCACTATCCTGAAAGATGTCACGATGACCTACTTTCTATTATTTCTTTTCTGTATCCTTGTACTTCCCAGCCAACACATTTGACACGCCATGCAGAGCCCTCACCTTACATGCTGCTGTCTCTGTCTCTGTCTCTGTCTCTGTCTCTGTCTCTGCTCTGTCTCTGTCTCTGTCTCTGTCTCTGTCTCTGTCTCTGTCTCTGTCTCTGTCTCTGTCTCTGTCTCTGCTCTCTGTCTCTGTCTCTGTCTCTGATCTCTGTCTCTGTCTCTGTCTCTGTCTCTGTCTCTGTCTCTGTCTCTGTCTCTGTCTCTGTCTCTGTCTCTGTCTCTGTCTCTGTCTCTGTCTCTGTCTCTGTCTCTGTCTCTGTCTCTGTCTCTGTCTCTGTCTCTGTCTCTGTCTCTGTCTCGTCTCTCTGCCTCTCTCTCTCCTCTCTCTCTCTCTCTCCTCTCTCTCTCTCTCTCTCTCTCTCTCTCTCTCTTTCTCTCTCTCTATCCTGAAAGATGTCACGATGACCTACTTTCTATTATTTCTTTTCTGTATCCTTGTACTTCCCAGCCAATACATTTGACACGCCATGCAGAACCCTCACCTTACATGCTCGCTCTCGCTCTCGCTCTCGCTCTCGCTCTCGCTCTCGCTCTCTCTCTCGCTCTCTCTCTCTCTCTCTCTCTCTCTCTCTCTCTCTCTCTCTCTCTCTCTCTCCACTGGGTGACAATTTCTTTCTTTCAGCCTGTGATGAATTCTTCTGAGTATTAAAAGCGTTAAAATCTACGCTAAAAATCTTCCATTCTCAAATCCGAAAAATTTCGAAATCCGAAAAGTGTCTGGTCCCAAGGTTTTCGGATAAGAGAGTGTGAACCTGTAGTAGTAGTAGTGATAGTAGTAGTGGTAGTGGTAGTAGTAGTAGTAGTAGTAGTAGTAGTAGTAGTAGTAGTAGTAGTAGTAGTAGTAGTAGTGGTAGTAGTGACATCACCACTGTAATAGGCGTTTTAGTCTGAATAAGGATAAAAATAAGTTAGCTAGATTGATTTATTAGCGAGAGAGAGAGCGAGAAAATGTACGCCAGAATTTTTGTAAAACCGATAATTCGTCCGACTTGTCAAAACAAAGATTAAGGTCTAGATTACGAAAAGTGTAAATTCAGCCTTTCTTTGCCTTTCATGATTGGCTGAAGAGAAAGGGAGAACAGTGTATGTCTTGTCTCGTATTGGTAGCTACAAAACGTGACGTGACGTGACGTCATGTTCATAGGTTAGTTGTGAAAAGACCCTCACTTTTTGGGCAGATAGCTTTTGGTCCACGAAAGACACACACGTGACTGAGTGTGTAGAGACCCCCCTCACGAGAAACTTCCGTGAGACGCAGTGAACGCGAGAGACAGAGTGAGAGAACTTGAACATTTTACCCGCAGTGAACACGAGAGTGAAATAGAAAGTCCCTGAATACTACAAGTGAATGAAAGTACTGTTGTTATCCTTAATAAGCCCAAGAAAGATAACCGACTGATTATTCCAACCCGTGCATGACCAAAGTGCATGGCAAACGGTATTTAGCAAGAACGCGCCACTAACAGTAGCAACAGAGGCGCAACTAACACCACCACTACCTGATTTTTCCTTGCATATGCGAATGATGATAATAATGATAATACTAACAATAAAAATAATGATAATAATGATAATAATAACAATAAAAATAATGATAATAATAATAATAATAATAATAATAATAATAATAATAACTATAATGATAACAATTATATTTATCTTTACCCGAAATGTTTAGGTAATCGTATTTTAGTAGGTGAAAAAATAAATGGTAATGACGGAGCTTTGAGCGATAAACGTATTAAGAAATTGCAACAAAAAGTAAAGAATAGAGACACCAGAAAAGGTTACAGAGCACGGCCTTTCCACACACAAATATTAGTAAGAGAGATAATAAAACAATAATAGATACTACAGTAATAGATCATAAAACAATAATAGATACTACAATAATAGATCATAAAACAATAATAGATACTACAGTAATAGATCATAAAACAATAATAGATACTACAGTAATAGATCATAAAACAATAATAGATACTACAGTAATAGATCATAAAACAATAATAGATACTACAGTAATAGATCATAAAACAATAATAGATACTACAGTAATAGATCATAAAACAATAATAAATACTACAGTAATAGTTCATAAAACAAGGACATCTGAATTATGGATGTGTCTTGTGCCGTTAAGATGTTTGTCTTCAAAATGAGATACGGATAAAATAAATATGTCGACCTATAGACAAAAAAAGAGAGAAAAAAAAAGGCCACATATTTTTTATAACAAATATATCGACCTATAAAAAACCCAAAAAATAATCAGCCATATTTTTACTACAAATTTCGTTGCCACTTTAGTTGCAGTGTTTGGTTTGTATACAAGATGATTTTTTGATGACAAGTGAAATGCGCCATCGGTAAAACACTATATTTCTAGTATTTAGTATTTATATTATTAGTAACGCTTGTATTTTTAGTATTTAGTATTTGTATTTTTGGTATTAAATATATATATTTTTTTGTAATTATTTAGTCAGCACTTATATGTATATTCTTAGTATTTAGTATTTAAATTTTTTGTATTTATTTAGTCAGCATTTATATTTTTTGTAGATAGTATTTCTATTTCTAGTATTTAATATTTATATTTTTAGTATTTAGTATTCATATTTTAGTATTTAATATTTATATTTTTAGTATTTAATATTTATATTTCTAGTATTTAATATTTATATTTTTAGTATTTAATATTTATATTTTTAGTATTTAATATTTATATTTTTAGTATTTAATATTATATTTTTAGTATTTAATATTTATATTTTTAGTATTTATATTTTATTTTAGTATTTAATATTTATATTTTTAGTATTTAATATTTATATTTCTAGTATTTAATAATTATATTTTTAGTATTTAATATTCATATTTTTAGTATTTAATATTTATATTTCTAGTATTTAGTATTTATATTTCTAGTATTTGATATTTATATTTCTAGTATTTAATATTTATAATTCTAGTATTTAGTATTTATATTTCTAGTATTTAGTATTTATATTTCTAGTATTTGATATTTATATTTCTAGTATTTTGTATTTATATTTCTAGTATTTAGTATTTTTATTTCTAGTATTTGATATTTATATATCTAGTATTTAGTATTTATATTTCTAGTATTTGGTATTTATATTTATATTATCTATTTAGTCAGCACTTATATTTTTAGTGTTTAGTTTGACAAGTAAGGTTTGCCATCTGTAAAACACTTATATCTTTAGTATTTAGTTTACTAATGACTTACTTACTTACTTTACTTACTAACTTATTAGTCTTGTATTCATCGTGTCCATCTACGTTCTTCAATGTTCTGTTTGTGCTTATAATTTCTTAACTGAGTAAAAACTATCTTAATTACTATCTTGTTATCGTCTATATAACAATCATAACTATCTTACTATCAATATAACATGCATGAAAAACTTGCAAATCACATCCTTCGTTCCCATCTTAGTTCATCTACGTTTGGCTTGATCGATTTCATTAGG
>JACEEZ010014103.1:0-2500 GCA_016584305.1 Chionoecetes opilio | reverse complement strand
AAAATTAGGTCATGACTGACTATCACAAGAGTAGGAGGACTTTTAGGTTTTCAGTGCATTGAAATGTTGTGACTCCTACCGATATACAAAGCTACCAGATAGTATTTATGAAAGGTGAGCTACCATCTTCATAATACATTGCGCATATCAGGAGCAGAAAAAAATGACAGTAACAATACACTAATATTAAGATAATTAAAGGAAAGTAAAAGAGTGTATAAACATTATTTTCTTGCTATTTGCATTCAAAACTGCTCTAAACTCCATAAGTTTGGTCACATTCACTTTTCAAGCACTGTTCAAAATCCTGATACTTTTCGCTTCCTGTGGTATGTACTCACGTACCAATAGGAAAGAGAAGGTGTCAAAAGGCTAGAAATATTAAAACTACTACTGCAAACGCACAGTGACGGGTGAGCATTGCCTCCCTATATAGGAGAGACTGTTTTCGGGAGCGCTTTCAGAGGCCACCCGTCCGGCACAGTTTGAAACAGTTAACTTCTTAGGCATTTGACCACCTACTCTTTTCCTTATGGTACGTGCTACATACCAAGGAAGCGGAAAAATAGAAGGAGTTGAAACTGCTGAAAAAATTGATATGCGACCACAAACTTATAGGTTAGGAGCGAGTTGAAGCAAAATAAGCAAGAAATAATGTTTATACACCTTTTCTTTCCTTTAATTATATTAATATTAGGTATTCTACTCATTTTTTAGGGATCATGATATTTTTTTTACAAGCATGTATTATGAACACGATGGTAGGCTCAGCTTTCATCAATATCTATCTGGAGTAGCTTGGTTATATCGGGTAAAAGGTAGAGTACAACATTTCAATGCACTGAAAACCTAAAAGTCCGCCACTCTGTGATAGGCAGTCATGACTTATTTTTTACCTATGAGTTAGGAATGGCGTGTTGTTGTTGAAACAATCACGGCCCTGATCAATGATGCAAACAAAATAGGCATAATATTTTGTGTTAAGAGATGTGTAAAGCCAAGAAATATGAATTATTTTATGAGGCAACTTTGGGCTTTAGTTATATGTATGAAAAAAAAAAGAAAAAAATAGGAGAGAGAAAGAGAAAGAGAGAGATGAGAGAGAGAGAGGAGAGAGACGAGGAGAGAGAGAGACGAGAGAGAGGAGAGAGAGAGAGAGAGAGAGGAGAGAGCGAGAGACGAGAGAGAGAGAGAGAGAGAGAGAGAGAGAGAGAGAGAGCGAGAGATGCAGAGAAGAGAGAGAGAGAATTATTATTATGGAAGGCAATTCACAATAAGTTTTAATGAAAATGTCGCAAGATGTGTGTGTGTTGTGTGTGTGTGTGTGTGTTGTGTGTTGTGTGTGTGTGGTTTGTGGGTGTGTTTTGGGGGGGTGTGTGTGTGTGTGTGGGGGTGTGTGGTGTGGGTGTTAGTGGCTTTTTCTGGTTTCTTTTCCTGTCGTTGTCTGTCTGTCTGTCTGTTCTGTCTGTCTGTCTGTCTGGTGGGTGTGTGTGTGTGTGTGGTGTGGGGTTGGTGTGTGTGTGGGGGGTGTGTGTGTGTGTGTTTGTGTTGTGTGTGGGGTGTGGTGTGTGGGGATGTGTGGTGTGGGGGTTGTGTGTGTGGTGTTGTGTGGTGTGTTTTGTGGTGTTGTGTGTGTGGTGTTGGTGTGGGGTGTGGGTGTGTTGTGTTGTTTTGGGTGTGTGTGTGGTGTGTGGGGTGGTGTTGTGTTCCAAGCTGTTCGAGAGGGTGCGAACAGACGGTTTATTTCTTATCATCTCATCACATTACTATCATTAATTTATTGTCTTTGGGGGTTTTTGAGTTATTGCGCGCACAATATTTTTACACTACTACTATACAACTAATACAGATACTAAACTAAACTTTATTTCACTTACTATGAAATTACGTAATATATTATACTACTTTTATTTACACTACAAATACTACACTATTACACAAACTAAAACTACTTTCAAAATAATATACTATCTATTACACTACACTATTTACTAACCCCTTTATATACTACTACACTTTTACTACACTACCTTTCTGGAGGAAGTGAAAATAGGAAGTAGGAAGAAGATAAGAAAGAAAAGGGAAAAATGAAAAGACGGAAAGGGGGAGAGAAGAAAAAGATAAAAAAGGCAGAAAGGTAGAAAAGGCTGAAACTAAAAAAAAAAATGAAATAACCAGAATAGAAACCAAAAAGAAGGCATTTAAAAAAAGGGAAAAGAGAGAAAAAAAGGGAGGAGGGAGGGAGGGGCGGGAGGGGTTTTAAGGGGTTATCATGGGGGGGAGGAAGGAGGAGGGAGGGGAAAGGGGAAGGAGGGAGGGAGGGGGGAAGGATGGAGGGGGGAAGGAGGAAAAGGGAGGGGGGAAGGGAGAAAAAAGGGAAGGAGGGAGGGAGGGGGAGGGAAAGGGAGGGATGTAAGTGCTTTTATTAACTGGGAAAAAAAACGGGAACAAAAAAAATGGCGATTTAAACAAAGATTTAAAAAATTTTTTGGGACCCAAA
>JACEEZ010014102.1:0-28155 GCA_016584305.1 Chionoecetes opilio | reverse complement strand
GGCAGCAGATGCCGGGCAGTTTGGGGGGGGGGGGAAAGGGGTTGTGGGGGGGGGGGCAGAGATTTCAGGCATTGTGGTGGGGTGTGGGGGGGCAGCAGAGCCAGGCAGTTGGGTGATGGGTAGGGGGGGCAGCAGATGCCAGGCATTTGGGGTGGGGGTGGGGGGGGTGCAGCGGGTACCAGGCTTTGGGGTGGGGGTTTTGGGGGGGGGGCGGGCAGATGCCAGGCAGTTGTGGTAGTTGGGGGGCAGAGGCCAGAGGCAGGCAAATGTGGTGGAGGTGTGGGGGGGCAGCAGATGCCAGGCAGTTGTGGTGGTGGTGTGGAGGGGGCAGCAGATGCCAGGCAGTTGTGGTGGAGGTGTGGGGGGGTCACCAGATGCCAGGCAGTTGTGGTGGTGGTGTGGGGGGGGGCAGCAGATGCCAGGCAGTTGTGGTGGAGGTGTGGGGGGGGGGGCAGCAGATGCCAGGCAGTTGTGGTGGTGGTGTGGGGTGGGCAGCAGATGCCAGGCAGTTGTGGTGGAGGTGTGGGGGGGGGCAGCAGATGCCAGGCAGTGTGGTGGTGGTGTGGGGGGGGCAGCAGATGCCAGGCAGTTGTGGTGGGGGGGTGGGGGGGGTCAGCAGATGCCAGGCAGTTGTGGTGGTGGTGTGGGAGGGGGGGGGGGACATAAGGTGTGGTGGTGTGTGGGGGGCAGCAGGTGTGGTGGTGGTGTGTGGTTAGGTTAGTTCCTCCCCTTGATTGGATTCTTAGGTAAAAGGCTGAATCAAGAAAAACTAACCGTTATTGCTTGATTGTTCGGGTCTTATCAAGGTAAACTTTAAGTTGTCTTGGCTATTTATATGTTTTGGTTTGATTAAACGAAATTTTATCCAGGTAGATTAGCTTTTCTTTCTCCACTTACTTACCTTATTAATTGTTTTTTTAGATGATGAGAACCTGTTAACTACCGTTAATTTTCATTATTAAGTGAAAAAAAAATGTTAGTGAATGGGTTTATAGTTTTATCTATCCATAACCATTAGTATTTCAACTTTTAATAAATATGGTAAATATACAGTTTCAAACCAATACTCCCTATTGTAATCTCCTGACTTAAATATTTACTAGCCTTACCTGGGCATGATTACGTAACATAACTTCACTACCTCAATAAGGTATGTAAGTGGAGAGAAAGAAAAGCTAATCTAGCCGGATAAACATTTTGTTGAATCAAACCAAAACATAGGATAAGATCAGGTCTGTTCGTCCATATGATTATATAATTTGCTGATTATCACTGGTCAACACGATATTTCTGGCAAAAGGTTTTAAAACAAATTCTAACTGAATTTGGGCTGCTGATTACGAATATGAACTCAATTTTTGTCTATCACATCAGGATTTCGCGATATAGCATTTTTCAATTTTTGATGAAAATGACTCATCAGCCTATATATCGAAGGTTTCAAGATAAAAACACGTGATTTTTAGTAATACATTTTGTATATTCTTAATCAAGGAATTACAAAGATTACGAAGTCCATGTACAAGTAAATCAAATATAGTGACAGAATTGAAATACAAAATATAAACAATACATATATATGGTGCACAGATCAATGGCAAGTAGCAGTTATGTGAATTTTTTTTTCTTGGCTGATCTCTGATGTACAGCTTCTGGGTTGTCTCTCATCAAGCTCAGCAATAATCGCCATTCATATGTGAGTCCCACCGGCCTTGATACCGTTCTTCCATTGTTTAATGTCCTGATGAAAAACGCTCCCCTTGTTCTCGCTCACATCCCCAAGGTTCTCCGGAAAACTTGTCCAAATGGCTGTGTAAATAGTGAACCTTGATACTCATTCTACATCCAAGATCTCGCAGGCTCATTAGTAGCTCTCCACAATCTCTTCATAGTTGTTGCTTCTTATTCCCTAGAAAATTCTTCACCACATTACAAAATGCATTCCAAGCTCTTTCTTCTGTCTCATTCATTGATGTGATAAAATTTGGATCTCTCATAGTGTTCTTATTGAGGTACATCAAATATTCCAGCTTTTTTCTTCTCTTCACTAAGACCAGGAAAAGTTGAACATATATAGCTGAAGCATTCTCCACTGTGATCAAGAGCTTTGACGAACTGCTTCATCAATCCAAATTTTATGTGCAAGGGAGGAAAGACAATCTTCTTCCTATCCACTAGAGGATCATTGATGACATTCTTATCGCCAGATGCCAAACTCTGTCGCTGAGGCCATTCTTTTTTCACCCAATGCTCTGCTGTAGCTTACTGTCCAGTTAACACAGAAAACAGGGGTATTTGTGTACCCTCCTTGCTGACCTAAAAGAAAGTTAACCATTTTCAAATCGACACAAATTAAACCAACCCATGAACATGATATTGCAACCTCTCTAGGACAATCTTGATGTGTTATATTCTTCTTTAAGTTTTACAGAATGACCTATTGGTACAGAGCCATACTTATTCCATTGTGTAACAGAACACATTTCAAACTTCTTTTGGAACTGTTAATAAAAAAGCCTCCAATCCCTTGCATCATATGCTAGCAGTCCCATTAAAAAGAAGTAGCCCTTCTACATCAGTACAATAGACAAGCTGGCCATCTGAATGGAAGTACTTACGCAGTTCTGCTTCCCTGTTACGATAAAATGAGACACCTGTGCCGGGTTTCAGCATTCGATTCTCTTGCAGTCTTGAAGACAACAGTCAGCAGACTCTTTTGGTAGATAAAGATCTCTAACCAAATCATTCAAAGCAGACTGAGTAAACAGAATTGGTTTGTCACAATCTTCATCAGATGGCTGAAAAATATCTGTAGTGTCTTCTTCATCAGTGGGAGAGGTGGAGTAGAGATCTGTTTCATCCTTTTTTTGAAGCTCAGTAAATATTGGTACAGGTATTTCTTCACTATGGGTAACTGGTCGAATAGCTGAAGGGATACTTGGGTATTGCAAATATTTCTTGTTTTTCTTATTGAAACCTTTTACATTGACAAGGCAGAAAAAATAGCAGTCATCTAAATGATTGCTTGGTTCTCTCCAAACCATAGGCACTCCAAACTTAAGTTTAGCCTTCTTTCCTTGAGACCATGATCTCAAAGTCTCAACACAGGTTTTGCACACTTTGTGAGGAGCCCAATGCTTGTCTTGGTCTCCAAGTGGTACTTTGAAGTACGCAAAATACACGCTCTTAAACAAAGTCAGTAATGTTGCGCCTCTGAGTCTTCAAAGTAAAGCTTCCACAGATGTAGCAAAATATATTTGGATCATTTGAGCACTTTCTTCTGTGAGATTGTAGAGGCCATTGTAAGAGCAGCAACACCAACTGCGGACAAATAAAAGAAAAAGAGTTGTTAGCTACCTGAGTTGTTCCTTGAATTTGCTACCCAACCACCTACACCTTAGGCATTGTTTCACAAAAAAAGAAACAACAGGAGAAATACAATAAATAACTCAATTCATGTAAAATTCAATAATAAAAAACACTACCTGCGGACGATTGCTGTGCAAGTTGAAATGTGTTTGTTTACTTTCGTATCATAAAGAATGGGAATGTTATGCATGTTCAAAGAAAAGAAGATATTCTCCAGTTTATTGGGAGGACTGAATTAAAAATAAACCATATAATCCGGCCCTTTTGCTACACTACTCAATAGAAGGATAAATTTTCTTGAAATTCATGAAAATGGAATATATACCTATAGCGCAAAAAACGTGATGTGATAGAGAAAATATAAGATCAGATTTGAATTCAGCACCTCAAATTAGTCTAAAACTGTTCTTAAATTCCATGCCAGAACTTTTTTTTTTTTTTTTGACCAGTGATAGGTGATGAGCGAGACAGTCAGTAAGAATTTATCGGGTTTAGGAATAAATGTCTCGCCCACCAGCCACAATTAACTATAGCCATATTAGCCCTCACAAGCCACCTACCTAACTTTACATAGTATTATCATACGCATAACCCACAATAAAAATAAAAAATACAGTAAACTCTCGATAAACCGAACCTCGATAAACCGAACGTCGTGTTGCCTTCGAACAAGCCTCTGATATACCGAACTTTAGTTCGGCATATGTGGCTATTGGTGAGCCGACCGAACATGTTGGCCGGCCCGTGTGTCTCGGTTTACATTCAGCTCTCATTGTTTGTAGACTACTCCATTGGACTACCTTGTACAACATTTTTTTTTATTCTACAGTACTGTACATACAGTTAACTTTGTTTGAACACGTATGACTGAACAACACCCCTCTTAAACTGAACTTTGTTCGGTTTATGGGACGGACAACCGATCATCCTATAAACCGAACTATCGGATATTGCGATCGACCCTTCCTCCCAATTGGTTGGGTTTATCCAGGGTTTACTGTATAGTGAATAGTCTTACAGTGTATATGGCTTTTAAGTGTTTTAGGTTAATTAAACAATGTAGGAGACATCTTAGATAGGGATGAAAATTGAGTGATTATTACTAATTTAGGATATTGAAATATTCAAATTAAATAAATTGTATTCTAGTTTTCTTTTATAATTTCCTAACCTTGGGAATTTTACTAATGAACTTTTCGTGCACCTAACCAAAATCTGCCACATCAAACCATTCCTATCCCAAAAAATAACTTTTTTTCAGCTATCATGGAATTCCTGAGGGCAATAGAACATGACAGGCTGCGCATGGAAAGGGTCTTCAGAAATCGGTTTGATTCTCTATAGGTCTGCAGTGATCCTGCGGTATCATCACCTACCTCGCCATGAGATCCTGTAGTTCTGTGAGGAGATTGAACCACAGCTTTCCAGACCCACCAATAGAACTGTAGCAATTCCAATCCAAACTCAAGTCTTGGTTGCCTTGCACTTCTTTGCTAGTGGATCATTCCAGTGTGTTAGGTGACACTGTTGGTCTCAGTCAGATTACTAAAATTCCCCATACCCCATAATAGCTGACAACATTAACAGGTTTAAAATCCAGCTTAAATAATGCATACCTGAATCAACTACTTATGTATTATTTTCAGTGGTATTTCAAAAATACAATTTTCTTATTTCATCCATTGCTTGCTCTAATAACTGCTCATCAGCTTCAACTATTTCAACTGAATTGTCAGCAAGAAAATTATGTTGGATATGTCTTGTCTTTACCTGTTTGTAATATAAGTTTGTTTTGTTTTGTTCTGTTTTTTACGTTGTAGCATATAGCGACTGTAGGCATATGGAGAGTCTTGATGTTGGTCGAACTCGCCCGTTGGTGGCGCAGGCTGGATTTTTATAGTGACACCCGTGGTCTTAGGTGAAGATCTAATTTTCTATGATGTTCTTGATCTCCAGGTTAGGCACCTGCAGCCCCTAGAGTCCACCGTCACACTCGCAATCGGCAGACAGGTATACGCTGCATATGGGTTGCTTCGGTCACTCGACGATGGCTTTGACAGTTGCTCCTTGGTGAGACTTGAACTCGGGACCTTCTGCTTCCCTACCAGGCTCTTGAAAGAGTAGAGTCCAGCAGTATTCGAACTCGGGACATTGAGTTCAGAACTCCAAGACGCTAACCACCTGGCCACCGCATCCCCATAGTCATGCTTCACCGCCTCCCCCAAGTGAGACTATTACAGTGTTTAAATCATCATTTTGAATGTTAAAATTATTAGTACGTATATATATTACAATTGTAAACTTGTAAAGTTGTTTGATTGAAATGTAAGCGTTTGAATTTTAATAGTACGTACAAGGTTATTGGAAGTACTGAATCATAACTCAGCGACTCGGAGTACATGAAAATTAATTTAGAATATGATACATTTTTTGTCGTATACCGATTCTGTATGGCCTCAAAATGCTCACGAAATTGACACTAACCCCCCCTTAGCTGTACGGGCTCGCTGCGCTTCCCAAATTCATGGGCTACACATAAAAAATGTATCCTGCACTTCACCCCCCTCTTCTTTTCAACTTTGTGGGTACGTCACTGAGACTGCCATTATGATTTCATTATATGTTAGACATTATGAGTAATTCCCTTCCAAATATCACTTCGTACACGGTGGAAGAACTATTTCCCTAAGGCCACCTACGCATTTTTTTCTAACCAAAATACCTTAAACTAACAACTGTTAAAAGCTATGGGAAAGATTCACTACAGTGATCCTCTCCATTTTCAGACGCAACTATATTTTTCTGATAGATTTTGTTGTGTTTTGAAAGAATCTGATCTTTGTTTTTCGTGGCAATGACTAGATTTTGTTTTACCCTCTAGACCCCTTCTGTAAAAAACGAGTGATTTCCAAGATATCTAAAACTGGATGAGGACTGCGCGGTCATTTTCTTAGACACTGACTAGTTTTTCCTTGCATAAAACTATTGCTTTTTCAGATGGAGATATTCTTATTTTCGGAAACCATTCATAAATGTGTTTTTTTCATCAGCAAATCATAGGGCCACCGTTTCCATTGAGAACAATGTATCTCCATCAGAAAAGGCACAAAACTTGGCCAGGAAATAATTGGCAGTGTCTCAAAAAACAGAGAAGTAACGGAATTGTACGATAACAAGTGTGCCCCGCCCCGCCCCGCATTCGCCAGCTCACCCGCCAGCCGCCGAGTGATCAGCTCTGCCTAGAGTATCTATTATACAGAGATCCTAGCTCTTCCCCGCCCTGCCGGGACGATTATTACCTTAACCGAACCGAACCTAACCTCCTAACGGGGAGCTAACCTCCCCCTCAAGCCCAATGCGTGATTATTAAACTAACCCGAACCTTAACCTAACCTCCTAACGGGGAGCTAACCTCCTCTTCGAGCCCCATGCGGGATTATTAAACTAACCCGAACCTTAACCTAACCTCCTAAAGAGTTAGGGGGCCTCTGGAAGGAGTGGGTGTGTCTGTATGCGCTATTAGATTACTATATTATTTCTACAATATGTATATAAGTTTTGAAGGTTACGCGGAAGTTTATTAAAACTGGACAGTAGCTATACTGAACAAAACATAATACAGAAAACATAAGTAGTAACGGCGGTAGCGACCGCGCAGTTCTCGTCCATTATAACCCAATACTCGCCTGACAACTGGGGGGCAGGACGCAGAAACTCCTGTTAGTAAACTAACTTAACCTGGGCATTGATCACGTAACCTTACCTCAGTGGGAGGGTTTCGTCCTTTCCCAGAACCCTCTTGAGTTTTTTTTTTAAATTTCCGACGGCTGTTGTAGGGGTTAGAATTACTCCTTATGATGAGAAGGAAACGTTAAGTATAACCACCGATCGTGTATTGGTTTAAACTGCACATATAGCCTACCCTTTCACATTCGTTTTGCAGACCTATAGAAACTGTAGAAAGGTGAACAATTTAATCCAGATCCAGTCATATTATATTATAAAGTACACAGCTATTGGCCAAATTCTCCAATTTTTCTTCTCGAAAGATAAGAAGACGAAGAATCATTGCTTAAGTGTAGGACACACACGGACAATCATAGTGGTCTATTTTATCGTGTTTTTCAGTAATAGTCATGATTTTTTTTAAATAGATTACCTCGTATCAGGTGACAGGCGTACAAAACGAACCTTTATGATGCACAATAATGTTAAATAACCTCTTGAGACATCATTTACTACAATTATGGAGATATGATACATCCACGACTATGAACTTTAATTAAATGTGTTTGTAAACAAACCCACGTGTAAGCCCAACACGCCTCATGTAAGCTTGGAGATGATTGGCTATTGCGCGACACCAGACCCCTCTGGTGGCTACCAGCTGAAATGGACCTAGTAGCTTACTAGGCGCTTACAATATCGTTGGCAAATACACATTTGTCCTTTCTCGTAGCGGTCTAGTAACTTTGACCTCGTAACAGGGTATCGCTGGTAAGTTTGCTGAATCCCCCCTGGAGGACGGCCAGGAAGGATTTTGATAAGATTTTAATATTCTTTAGCCCTAATGGTATGGTTTAGGATCCATTCTTCTTAACTCCAACCTGCACTTCTTAACTCCAACCTATACGTACTATTTTGAGGGTGCATGTAACGAAGGCTGTGATGGTTAAAGCAGAATAAGTATGGTCATCTTTTGGGTTCCAATCTTATTAACTCCATCATATTGGTTGAGGCGAGGTGAGACCCTCCCTGCCCCTTGTCGTGGTGGCACGCGGGGGCGCTAGAGGGCTTCGCTGCCCCTTGCCGTGAAGGAACGCGGGGCTGGTGAGGCCTCCCTGCCCCGTGCCGTGGTGGCACGCAGGGGCTGGTGAGGGCCTCCCTCTCCCGTGCCGTGAAGGCACGCAGGGTCTAGTGAGGGCCTCCCTGCCCGGTGCCGTGAAAGCACGCGTGGGCGAGTAAGGGCCTCCTTGCCCCGTGCCGTGAAGGCACGCGGGGGCTGGTAAGGGCCTCCTTGATCCTTGCCATGAAAGCACACGGGGTAGGGTGAGGGCTTCCCTGCCCCGTGTCGTGAAGACACGCGGGGGCTGGTGCCGCCCTCCCTGTCCCGTGACGTGAAGGCACGCGGGGGCGGTTGAGGGCCTCCCTGCCCCGTGCCGTTTAGGCACGCGGGGGCGGGTGAGACCCTCCCAGCCCCTTGCCGTGGTGGCACGCGGGACGCGGGGGCAGGTGAGGGCCTCCCTTCCCCGTGTCGTGAAAGCACGCGGGGACTGGTGAGGGCTTCCCTGCCCCATGCCGTGAATGCACGCGGGGGCTGGTGAGGGCCTCCCTGCCCCTTGCCG
Organism: Chionoecetes opilio; assembly: GCA_016584305.1. NCBI lineage: Eukaryota > Metazoa > Arthropoda > Malacostraca > Decapoda > Majidae > Chionoecetes > Chionoecetes opilio. The sequence goes on along the minus strand of JACEEZ010014102.1, from coordinate 19,441 downwards.
TGTAGGTACACGGGGGTTGGTGTTGCCCACCCTGCCCCCTTGCCGTTGTGGCACGCGGGGGCTGGTGAGGGCCTCCTAGCCCCTTGCTGTGAAGGCACACGGGAGCTGGTGAGGGCCTCCCTGCCCATTGCAGTTTTGACAAGCGGGGGCGGGGGAGGCCCTTCCAGCCCTTTGTCGTGAAGGCACACGGGGGCTGGTCTGGGCCTCCCTGCCCATTGCCGTTTTGGCACATGGGGACAGGTGCGGCCATACCTGCCCCGTGCCGTGAGGGCACGCGGGGGCTGGTGAGGGCCTCAATGCCCCTTGCCGTGGTGACACGCTGAGGCAGGTGAGGGCCTCCTTGCCCCGTGCCGTGAAGGCACTCGAGGGCTGGTGATGTCCTCCCTGCCCGTTACCGTGTTAGCACGCGGGGGAGTGAGGTACCTCCCATTCCCGTGCGTAAAGGCACGGGGGGCCGTGAGGACCTCCTTGCCCCCGCGGCCGTGAAGACACGCGGGGGCTGGGAGGTCATCCCTGCTCCCAATCCGTGAGGTCACGCAAGGGTGGTGATGGCCTCCTTCTCACGTGCCATGAAGGACACGCGGGTGCTGGTGAGGCCATCCCTGTCCCCGTGCCTGGTGCACGCGTGGGCTGGTTTGATACCCTCCCTCTTTCGTGCCGTGAAGGCACGCGGGGCCTGGTCGAGGCATTCCCTGACCGTGCTGTTGTGGCACGCGGAAAATGGCGTGAAGGCCCGCCCTTGACTCTCCCTCCCCTCCCTCCTCCCTGCCCGTGTGACCTGAAGAAACGGGTGCGGGTGAGGTCCTCCCCTTTCCCTTGACTGTGAAGTACGCGGGAATGGTGAGGGCCCGCACTGCCCATTGCCTGGTGGCACGCGGGGGCGGGGTGGTGATGCCCTCCCTTGCACCTTTGCCGTGAAGGCAAGCGGGGGCGATTGAGGCCCTCCATGGCCCTGGTGCCAGTGGTGGGGGCAAGCGGATGCTGGTGAGGGATTCCCTGTCCCTTGCCGTAAAGGCACGCCGGGGATGGTGAGGTATTCCACTGCCCCGTGCCGTGAAGGCACGCGTGGGCTGATGAGGGCTCCCTTGCACCCTGCCGTGAATGAACAAGGGGGCCGATGAGGGACCCTCCCTGCTCCTTACCAGTGAACGCACGCGTGGGCTCGTGAGGGCCTCCTTGCCCTATTGCCGTGGTAGCACGCGGGGCGGGTGAGACCCTCCCATGCCTCTTGCCTGATAGAGACGCTGGGGGCGGGTTAGGAGCTCCCGCCGTACATTGAAGGCACGAGGGGGCTGGTAGACCCTCCCTCTCCCGTGCGTGAGGGCACCGCGGGTCCTGGGCAGGGCCCTCAATGCCCCTTGTCGTGGTGGCACGCGAGGGCGGGTGAGGGCCTCCTTCACTCGTGCCGTGAAGGCACGCGGGGGCTGGTGAGGGCCTCCCTGCCCCGTGCCGTGAAGTCACGCGCGGGCTGGTGAGGGCCTTCCTGACCCTTGCCATCGCGGCATACAGGGCAGGGTGAGGCTCTCCCTGTCCCGTGCCGTGAAGGCACGCGCGGGCTGGTGATGCCCTCCCTGTCGCTTGACGTGGTGGCACGCGGGAGCTGGTCAGGGCCTCCCTGCCCCGTGCCGTGAAGACACGCGGAGGCTGGTGAGGCCCTCCCTCACCCGTGCCGTGAAGGAACTGGTGAGTTCGTGCTGGTGAGGCCCTGCGGGCTAGGTGGTGCATATGGTCGCCAGCGTGGAGACGGTAGCCTGGAGGACGGCCAGGGAGGATTTGGATAAAATTTAATATTCTTTACCCCTAATGGTATGGTTTAGGTTCCATTCTTCTTAACTCCAACCTGCACTTCTTAACTCCAATCTGTACGTATTATTTTGAGGGTGCAGGTAGCGAAGGCTGTGATGGTTAGAGCAGAAGGAGGAAAGACACCTTCTGGGTTCCAATCTTCTTAACTCCACCATATTGGTTGAGGCGAGTTGAGGCCTTCCTTGCCCCTTGCCGTGAAGGCACGTGAGGCCGGGTGATGGCCACCCTGCCCCCGTGCCGTGATTGCACGAGGGGGCAGGTGAGGCCCTCCTTGCTCCGTGCCGTGGAGCACGCGGGAGATGGTGAGGGCCTCCCTCTCTCGTGCCGTGAAGGCACGCAGGGGCTAGTGAGTCCTTCTCCGCCCCGTGCCTTGAAGGCACGCGGGGGTGGGTGAGGCCTTCCCTGCCCCTTGCCGTGAAAGCACGCGGGGGCTGGTAAGGGCCTCCCTGCCTCTTGTCGTGGTGGCACGCAGGGGAGGATGAGGGCCTTCCTGCCCCGTACCGTGAAATCAAGCAAGGGCGGATGAGTGCCTCCTTGCCCCGTGCCGTGAAGGCACGTGGAGGCTGGTAAGGGCCTCCCTTCCCCTTGCCGTGAAGGCAAACGGGGGAGGGTGAGGGCCTCCCAGCCCCGTGTCGTGAAGACACGTGGGGACTGGTTGGGCACTCCCTGTCCCGTGCCGTGAATGCACGCAGGGGCGGGTTAGGGCCTCCCTGCCCCGTGCGGTGAAGGCACGCTGGGGCGGGTGAGACCCTCCCTGAACCTAGCTGTGGTGGCATGCGGGGGCGTGTGAGGGCCTCCCTTCCCCGTGCCGTGCCGTGCAAGCAGGCGGGGACTGGTGAGGGCCTCCCTGCCCCATGCCGAGAATGCACGCGGGAGCTGGTGAGTGCCTCCCTGCCCCTTGCCGTGTACGCACACGGGGGCGGGTGAGGCCCTCCCTGCCCCTTTGCCGTGGTGTTACGCAGGGGCTGGTGAAGCCATCCCTGCCCCGTGTCGTGAAGGCACTCGGGAGATGGTGAGGCCCGCCCTCTCCCGTGCCGTGCAGGCACGCGGGAGCTTTGTGAGGGCCTCCCTGCCCCGTGACGTGAAGACACGCGAGGGCAGGTGAGGCCATCCCTCAACCGTGCCGTGAAGGCACGCTGTGCTTGTGAGACCCTCACTATCCCGTGCCCTAAAGGCACGTTGGGGCTGGAGATGGCCTCCCTCTCCCGTGCCGTAAAGGCACGCAGGGGCTGGTGAGGCTCTCTCTGCCCCGTGCGTTGGTGGTACGCATGGGCTGGTGATGACCTCTCTCTCCCGTGCCGTGAAGGCACGCGAAGGCTGGTGAGGCCTTCCCTGCCCTGTGCCGTGGTGGCATGCGAAGGTGGGTGAAACCCTCCCTGCCCCTTGTGACGTGAAGGCAAACGGGTGCGGCTGAGGCCCTCCCTTCACCTTGCCATGAAGGTACACGGGGGCTGGTGAGGGCCTCCCTGCCCATTGCCGTGGTGGCACGCCTGTTGGCGTGCCTCACCTCAGGGATCGGTTTAGGGAACTCCTGTGAGATGATTGACAGCTCCTTCAGATGTTCATACGAGACAAGAGGAGTTGGTACGCCACCGTGCACGTCAATCCACGCCGAGCACGACCTGTTTCTGAGAGTGATGGTTGCCTGGAATGAACCCTTGGCGGGAGCCATCTCCGAACCGTCAAGTGTGAACCGCTTGGCCTTGGGCGGCGGTTTGAAGTTATGCTTGGAAAGACCCAGGTGGCGTAGGTGTTCTAGGCCAATAACGGTAACGTCCGCGCCAGTGTCGGGGAGCATAAGCAGACGTGTTGACACATTGCCGTGGGTGACGGTGACGCTGATGGGCTGAAGACGCTTGGTACTGGACTGGGGAGTCGAGCCCACACGTCTGAGGTTTCTCGGACGCTGTTGAGGGTCTTGCGGCTGACTGCTAGGGGATTAGAACCGAAAAACACTGGTGCCGTGGCGTTGTTTGCGGCGTTGTTGCTGACCCTTGGGTTTCATCGGGGAGCAACACTTGTCATAGTGACAGATGCGGCCGCACAAACGGCACTGGGTGCTTTTAGCAGGGTACCGTACAGTGTGTGTCCAATGTCCCGTACGTCCACAGCAGCTGCACACTGACTTGGCAGCTGGGCATGAGTGCGGAGCGTGCTGCCTTCCGCAGTTGTTGCAAGGTATGCTGGACGGAGGTGTAACGGCACGGGAACCAGTCTTCGCCTTTGAGAGCTGCCGTCTTCACCTTCTTGTACTGCAATATGGACCTCACAACAGTAGGGGAGGCGTCTCGCAGGGCTGACGTGGTGTTTCGGGCGGCCTCATAGGCCCGACATTCAGTCACTACATCCTGCAGAGTGCATGAGGCGTCAAGGGAGAAGAGGCGTTGGACAGGTTTCTCGTCTCGAACGCCCATCAAGATCACCTGCTTGAGCTGGGTTTCCTCGCACTCCTTGTGATTGCCCTTACAGATGTCAACTTCTTCAGATGCCCGCTTAAGGCGAACATAGAAGGCAGCGAACGATTTGCCTTCCATCTGTTTTGGGCTGAACAGTTCGCGACTACGAAGTGCCTCGTTCCTCTGGGCTCTGACGTGCTCCTGCAGGACATTAAGTACGTCTTCTACAGGAGACGTGGAGTCTGGGGGCTCTTGTAATGTGTTCCAGTACTCGCTGCATTTCGAGGGACAAGCCCATACGTAGCTGTATGAGCTGTTTCTTCTGTGACAGGCTTGGGAGATCCACCATCGTGGCGTAATCTGTCCATCTCCGCCTCCATTCTCTGAAGGTCTGGTAAGAGACTTCAGGGTGGAGTACTGGGGGTGGTTGAACAGAAGCCTTGGGTGGAGCGGGTGTAGGAGCGCGGCTGTTCTGTGTTGGGGCCGTATCTCCTTGTGTGGGCGGCGTCACCGGTGTGGAAGACGATATGGATGAGGCAGCATGCGGTAACAGGGTCGTGATGAGCATCTGAAAACGAGTCGACTCCTCCTCACGTCGCCGTTTGTCTTCCTCTTGCCGCTTCCTCTCATCTTCACGTCGTTGCTCTTCCATCCACTGCATGAGAGCAGAAAGGTCCATAGTGGAGGCGGTGGGGGAACGTCCCTGACGTGAGGCAGGCGGGGTTGAAGAGACAGCCGCCCCAGCGGGTTGAAGTGAAAGTGAAACCGCGTCACTTGAGCCTGGCACGGGGGTACGTGGCGGTGACATTTGGGTCTGCTTCGTTTTCTTCCTCGTTCCGGTCATAGTGAATGGGTGTACACAGTAATTTATAAGTACTAATTCAACGCTTCAACAGCTCGAATCGGATATACATGCAAAATACAGCGACACGAGTCACAAATGTCCAGAACATTTGAGTGTGTGTTAGTGTGGTTATATACGGGTGGCAGTGGCGAGTGGCTGCGGTCATCTGGGGAGTCACAGACTAGGTAGGGGTGCAGAGAGTCGCGTCGGTGCGCGTTTGCCACCTAAAAGACACTGCGCCGGTGGCTACAGAGATTAGAGGGTCAGACGCTCGATGCTCCGTAAGACCGGGAGGCCGACAGGGGGGAATGACCAACCAAAAACGTAGCCACTCTGTACTGCACGAAAGCGTATCACACGACACTGCACACACACGACACTGTACACACACAAGTAGCACTGTAGCTCCTAGCACCTTAAATTCACAAGGAAGCAGAAATTATAGTGCTGCGGGCGGGGTTTGGCGCGAAGCTAAGGCACACACAATGGCTGTCGGCGTTTGGTTTCCCATAAAAACTGTCCTTCACAATTTCACTAGTGACTCACAGCGCCATGTTCGTTGTGTATGTGATCAGTCTAAGTCCAGTGGGATCACAGCAACACAAGTTACTTTAAGTAGGCTCTATTCTAGTGGTAGCAGTACAAATTATAAAGAGGACAATAGGGAACGCCTTTACAAGCCTCAAGGCGGGTGTGTTTGTCTGCTCAGTGGCTACCACTAGGGCAGTGGTTCTCAACCTTTTTCACTCCATTCCCCCCTTCATGAATTTTCAACATTCGTGTGGCTCCCCTTCATTTTTCTCCCAAATACCACCCCGCCAAAAAAGGAAAAAAAAAAAAGAAAAAAAAAAAAGTTGATGAAGAGAACACCCTTGCTTTATTACAAAGTTTACAGTCATAATTATCTTATATATGATAGATTTCTGTGATATGCTTAACTTACATCACTTGCCTACAAAAGACTAGCGGACACTACCAAATTTGAATCTGGTTGGGAAAAAGTTAAATTAATCTCTGCATATTTTATCACACATCAGTGGGAAAGCTGATATTGTTTCTTTTCAGTCAGTTGAGGAATCCGAGGTTGTCACTGACAATGCACATCTCATGTCGGGGTCCACATCCAATCGGTTCCGGCTCTTATTCTTGATTTGTAGAAGGGTGGAGTAACCAGACTCACATAAATAGGTAGTTGAAAAAGGCAAGAGTAGTCGAAGTGCAATCTCAATGACTTTTGGATATGATTGATGCATTGAACACCAGAATACATTCAGAGATTTTTCTTCATAGAGATATTTGGCAGCAGAATCATGTTTGAGATCAAGGAACTCGTCCTGAAATCACTGGGAATGGTAGTAATATCAAGAGTGCCAGAGAATGGATTAATTACCAACTTCCCTTCTTCCTCCTCGAATTCTGGGAAGTACCTGTTAAGTTCACTTTCCAAGGATCTCAGATGCTGAGTGATTTCAGTTTTAAGTAATGGGTCAAGCAGACTATCTTCTTCATTCTCGTCAAGGACAGCTGAAAGGTTTTCAAACATGGCAACATTCCCGGCACCGACTTTCCTTTGCCAATTCTGGAGCTTGGCAAGAAATCCACGAAGACAATCCATCAGGTGAAACACATTTCTTTCCTTGCCCTGTTGCTTCAGATTCAACCTATTTAGCTGCTCAAATATATCTGCTAAATATGCAAGACGTGGCTCCCACAAAACCTCATTGAAGTGACTCAACAGATCTTCTTTCCCTTGCATTTCCAGGAACAATTTAAGCTCCCCCCGAAGTTCAAACACTCGATTCACAACATTGCCCTTGGAAAGCCAGCGCACTTTGGAGTAAAAGAGGAGAGCTTCATGCTCCGAATCCATGTCTCTACAAAGGTTCTGGAAAAGGCGAGAGTTCAGAGCTCCAGTATTTACAAAGTTGACGCATTTGACCACTGCCTCCAAGATCTTTCAAAGTTCATCAGGGAGGGTTTTCGACGCCAGTGCAAAACGATGGATCATACAATGAACCCCCTTGGCATTCGGAGCTACTTCCTTGACACGCTTCTGGAACCCTGATTTTGATCCCAGCATCGCTAGAGCCCCGTCTGTACAGACTCTACAACAATTTTCCCAGGGGATCCTGTTAGCTTTGAAGAAAGAAGATAGCTTTTCCATCACATCTTTAGCTGTTGTGGTGGTCTCAAGCTGTGTACATAACAAATATTCTTCCTTGATATCTCACAAGAAAACATACCTAACAAACACGAGTAGCTGTGCACAAGAACTCACATCCGTTGACTCATCCAGCTGTATTGCAAACATACCAGTTGGAGACGATTGATCTCCTGTATCACTTTTTCCTTTATGTCATCTGACATTTCATTAATTCTCCGCTTCACTGTGTCGTTTAACAAGGAAATTTGTTTAATTTTACGTTCACTTGCATCTCCAAGAACACGCTTGACCATCTTTAAAGTACATGGCTTGATTAAGGTTTCATCAATTGTGTAGGGCTTCTTTTGCTTCGCTATTTCGAGGGCAACCTCGTATGATGCCTCAACTACACTTGAGGTCTGTTGTTGGAAAGCACCAGTCGCATCCAGTTTCTGTTTTCCCAAACTACTTTCGTGGCGCCTGAAGAAATCGGGGTCTTTCTCAGCATACTGTGGATGGATGGTCAGCAAATGATGCTTCAACTTACTAGGCCTCATAGAATCGTTCCCCAGCACTTTGAAGCACAGTACTCACTGAGGTTTCTCGATGCCATTAGCGAGGATTGATGTAAATCCGTAGTTAATGTACTCTTCACTGTACTTAAGCTTCTTACTAACACTAGTAGCCATCGCAAATCTACGGAAAATAAAGAAGACAGAACATCAGAACAAACATTAAGTGATAAGACAAAAGAATGATAATGAAGGACAGATAAATAGGACAAGTGATAAAATGACAAGCACACAAATATCCACATACATAACACATCCATGGACTCACAAATTAAGCACACACACAGTCATACACAAACATACACACAGAGAGAGTAAAGATGATAAACAATCACACTCAAGCTAGCAAGCTGAAATGTATTTTCTACAGCAAGAACACGCCTCCTTTGACAAGCACTGCCCCAATTGAAATAAGAAGAAGAATAGCGAGTCACATCAATATTAGCACTAAAAATAAATAAAAGCAGGAATACCTAAGTAGGGAATGAGCATGAAAAACAATGATACCAAAAAATAAGAAATATTTCACACACGAAAAACAGCGACCGCATTTATAATTGTCGAACAAAATAAGTAACACAGTATATGGTTCAGAATCAATTATACCCACATGTTTACGTGATGCTATCCCAGGCCACACTGAGATCATTCGATCGCCTCTCTCCCTCTGTCTCCCGGTGGCTCACCCTCACTCACCGCCCATGTCTCTCAACCGTCTCATACGCGTTCGTTCTCCTCCGCGTTTTCTATCACACCTACACTGCACAAACAATTACAATTTCGCACACATACATACATACACACGTACACACACGTTCGTAGCAATATTATGTAACAAAATTGTATTGCCAACTTAATGATTAATCAATTAATTATTAAAACAAGAACATTTTCTTTGCCAGGACAGTGATGCAAGTTTTTTTTTAAATTCAGATTCCTAACATTATTTAGAAATGTATAATTTGCAACAGCCCACCATGGCCCCCAGGTTGAGAACCACTGCACTAGGGGTTGCCAGGTGGCGTGCTGCCGGCGCAAGGTTGCCTGGCTGCACCTGCTAACTAAGCTATCCCACAGTGGAGGCACTCCCTGCCTCTTGCTGTGAAGGCACACGGGGGAGATTGAGGCCCTCCCTGCCCCATGCCGGGTAGGTACACGGTGGCGGGTGAGGCCCTTCCAGCCCCTTGCCGTGAAGGCACGCGGGGCCTGGTGAGGCCTCCCTGCCCATTGCCGTTTTGGCACGCAGGGGCGGGTGAGGCCTTTCCTTCCCCTTGCCGTGAAGGCACGCTTGGGCGGGTGAGGCCCTCCCTGCCCCGTGCCGTGAAGGCACGCGGGGTCTGGTGAGGGCCTCAATGCCCCTTGCCGTGGTGGCGCGCGGGGGCAGGTGAGGACCTCCCTGCCCCGTGCCAAGAAGGCACGCGGGGGCTGGTGAGGTCCTCCCTGCCCCGTGCCGTGTTAGCACGCGGGGACCGGTGAGGCCCTCCCTCTCCCGTGACGTGAAGGCACGCGGGGGCTGGTGTGGGCTTCCCTGCACCTTCCGTGAAGGCACGCTAGGGCAGAAGAGGGCCTCCCTGCCTCGTGTCGTAAAGACATGCGGGGGCTAGTGAGGCCCTCCCTGCACCGATCCGTGAAGGCACGCGGGGGCTGGTGTGGCCCTCCCTGCCCCTTGCCATGAAGGCACGCGGGGACAGGTGAGGCCCTCCCTCTCCCGTGCCGTTAAGGCACGCGGGGGCTAGTGAGGGCCTACCTGCCCCGTGCCGTGTAGACACGCGAGGGCTGGTGGGGCCATCACTCACCCATGCCGTGAAGGCACGCGGAACTGGTGAGGGCCTCCCTCTCCCGTGCCGTGAAGGCACGCGGGGGCTGGTGAAATCCCTGTCCCGTGCCTTATTGGCACGCGTGGGCTGGTGATGCCCTCCATCTCCCGTGCCGTGAAAGCACGCGGGGGCTGGTGAGGCCCTCCCTGCACCGTGTCGTGAAGGCACGTGGAGGCGGGTGAGGCCCTCCCTGCCCCTTGTGACGTGCAGGCACAGGGGGTGAGTGAGACCTTCCCTGCCCCTTGTGACGTGAAGGCAAACAGGTGCGGGTGAGGACCTCCCTACCCATTGCCGTGAAGTTAAGCAGGGGCTGGTGAGGTCCTAGCTGCCCATTGCCGTGTTGGCAGGCGGGGGCAGGTGTGGCCCTCCCTGCCTCTTGCCGTGAAGGCACACGAGGGAGATTGAGGCCCTCCCTGCCCCGTGCAGTTGTGGCACGCGGGGACTGGTAATAGCTTCCCTGCCCCGTGCCGTGAAGGCACGCGGGGGATGGTGAGGGCCTCCTTGCCCCCTGCCGTGAAGGCACAGGGGGGCGCGTGAGGCCCTCACTGCTCCTTGCCATGAAGGCACGCGTGGGCTCGTGAGGGCCTCCCTGCCCTTTGCAGTGGTAGCACGCTGGGGCAGGTGAGGCCCTCCCTGCCCCTTGCCGTGAAGGCACGCGGGGCCAGGTGAAGGCCTCCCTGCCCCGTGCATTGAAGGCACGCGGGTGCTGGTGATGCCCTCCATCTCCCGTGCCGTGAAAGCACGCGGGGGCTGGTGAGGCCCCCCTGCAACCGTGTCGTGAAGGCACGTGGAGGCGGGTGAGGCCTCCTTGCCCTTGTGACGTGCAGGCACAGGGAGGTGAGTGGGGCCCTTCCCTGCCCCTTGTGACGTGAAGGCAAACAGGTGCGGGTGAGGACCTCCCTACCCATTGCCGTGAAGAAAACCAAAGGGCTGGTGAGGTCCTAGCTGCCCATTGCCTTTGTGGCAGGGCGGGGGCAGGTGTGGCCCTTTCCCTGCCTCTTCCCGTGAAGGCACACGGGGGAGATTGAGGCCCCCCCTGCCCCGTGCAGTTGTGGCACGCGGGGCTGGTGAGGGTTTCCCTCCCCTTGCCGTGAAAGGCACGCGGGGACTGGTAAGGGCTTCCCTGCCCCGTGCCGTGAAGGCACGCGGGGGATGGTGAGGGCCTCCTTGCCCCCTGCCGTGAAGGCAAAAGGGGGCGCGTGAGGCCCTCACTGCTCCTTGCCTTTGAAGGCACGCGTGGGCTCGTGAGGGCCCCCCTGCCCTTTGCAGTGGTAGCACGCTGGGGCAGGTGAGGCCCTCCCTCCCCCTTGCCGTGAAGGCACGCGGGGGCAGGTGAGGGCCTCCCTGCCCGTGCATTGAAGGCACGCGGATGCTGGTGATGCCCCCCCATCTCCCGTGCCGTGAAAGCACGCGGGGGCTGGTGGGGCCCCTCCCTGCACCGTGTCGTGAAGGCACGTGGAGGCGGGTGAGGCCCTCCTTGCCCCTTGTGACGTGCAGGCACCAGGTAGTGAGTGAGGCCTTCCCTGCCCCCTTGTGACGTGAAGGCAAACAGGTGCGGGTGAGGACCTCCCTACCCATTGCCGTGAAGTTAAGCAGGGGCTGGTGAGGTCCAGCTGCCCATTGCCGTGTTTGGCAGGCCGGGGGCAGGTTTGTGGCCCTCCCTCCCTCTTGCCGTGAAGGCACACGGGGGAGATTGAGGCCCTCCCTGCCCCGTGCAGTTGTGGCACGCGGGGCTGGTGAGGGATTCCCTGCCCCTTGCCGTGAAAGGCACGCGGGGATGGAAAGGGGCTTCCCTGCCCCGTGCCGTGAAGGCACGCGGGGGATGGTGAGGGCCTCCTTGCCCCCTCCCGTGAAGGCACAAGGGGGGGGCGTGAGGCCCTCACTGCTCCTTGCCATGAAGGCACGCGTGGGCTCGTGAGGGCCTCCCTGCCCTTTGCAGTGGTAGCACGCTGGGGCAGGTGAGGCCCTCCCTGCCCTTGCCGTGAAGCACCGGGGGCAGGTGAGGGCCCCCCTGCCCCGTGCATTGAAGGCACGCGGATGCTGGTGATCCCCTCCATCTCCCGTGCCGTGAAAGCACGCGGGGGCTGGTGAGGCCCTCCCTGCACCGTGTCGTGAAGGCACGTGGAGGGGGGTGAGGCCCTCCCTGCCCCTTGTGGACGTGAAGGCACAGGGGGTGAGTGAGGCCTTCCCTGCCCCTTGTGACGTGAAGGAAACAGGTGCAGGTGAGGACCTCCATACCCATTGCCGTGAAGTTAAGCAGGGGCTGGTGAGGTCCTAGCTGCCCATTGCCTTTGTTGGCGGGCGGGGGCGGGGTGTGGCCTCCCTGCCTCTGGCCGTGAAGGCACAGGGGCGAGATTGAGGCCCCCCCTGCCCCGTGCTTTTGTGGCACGCGGGGCTGGTGAGGGATTCCATGCCCCTTGCCGTGAAAGGCACGCGGGGACTGGTAAGGGCTTCCCTGCCCCGTGCCGTGAAGGCACGGGGGGGATGGTGAGGGCTCCTTGCCCCCTGCCGTAAAGGGCCCACAGGGGGGCGCGTGAGGCCCTCACTGCTCTTGCCATGAAGGCACGCGTGGGCTCGTGAGGGCCTCCCTGCCTTTCCCAGTGGTAGCACCGCTGGGCAGGTGAGGCCTTCCCTGCCCCTTGCCGTGAAGGCACGCGGGGGCAGGTGAGGGCCTCCCTCCCCCCGTGCATTGAAGGCACGCGGGTGCTGGTGAGACCCCCCTCTCCCGTACCGTGAGGGCATGCGGGGCCTGGTGAGGGCCTCAAACCCTTGCCGTGGTGGCATGCGGGGGTGGGTGATGCCCTCCTTGACCCGTGCCTTGAAGGAAACGCAGGGGCTGGTTGAAAGCCTCCCTGCCCCTTTGCCTTTGGAAGGCACGAGGATGCTGGTGTGGCCCTCCCTGACCCTGCCATCGCGGGACACAGGGAAGGGTAAAGGCCCCTCTGCCCCGTGCTGTAAAGACACGGGGGGGCTGGTAATGCCCTCCTGCCGCTTGACGTGGTGGCACACGAGGGCGGTGAGGGCCTCCCTGGCCCAGTGCCGTAAAGGGACACGCGGGGACTGGTGAGGCTCTCCCTCATCCTTTGCCGTGAAAAAAACGCGGGGCTGGTGAGGCACTGGGGGCTAGGTGTTGGTCGCCAGCGTGGAGGCGGTAGCCTGGCGGAAAAGCCAGGGAGAATTTTGATAAGATTTTAATATTATTTCCCCCTAATGTTAGGGTTTAGGTTCCATTTTTCTTAACTTGAACCTGCACTTCTTAACTCCAACTGTACATACTATTTTGAGGGTGCAGGTAACGAAGGCGGTGATGGCTAGAACAGAGGAGTAAAGACACCTTTTGGGGTTCTAATCTTCTTATCTTCATCCTATTGATTGAGGCGAGTTCAGACCTTCCTTGCCCCTTTGCCGTGAAGGCCGCAGGGGCGGGGAGAGGGCCTTCCTGCCCTTTGCCGTGGTAGCACGCGGGGACTGGTGAGGCCCTACTGCTTGTGTCGTAGAGCACGCGAGGGCTGGTGAGGGCCTCCCTCTCTCGTGCCGTGAAGGCTCGCAGGGGCTAGTGAGGCCCTTCCTGCCCCGTGCCGTGAAGGCACTCGGGGGCGGGTGAACCTTCCCTGCCCCTTGCCATGAAGGCACGCGGGGGCTGGTGAGGGCCTCCCTGCCCCGTGCCTTATTGTCACGCTGGGGGCTGGTGATCCCCTCCTTCCCCCAGCCGTGAAGGCACGTGGGGGCTGGCGAGGCCCTCCCTGCCCCCGTTTCGTGAAGGCACGCTGAGGCAGGTGAGGCCCTCTCTGCCCCTTGTGACGTGAAGGCACAGGGAGGGCGGATCAGGCCCTTCCCTGCCCCTTGTGACGTGAAGGCAAACGGGTGCGGGTGAGGACCTCCATACCCCTTGCCGTGAAGTTACGCAGGGGCTGGGTGAGGTCCTCCCTGCCCATTGCCGTGTTGGCACGCGGGGGCAGGTGTGGTCCTCGATCCCCCCTTGCCGTGAAGGCACGCGGGGCGATTGAGGCCCTCCCTGCCCGTGCAGTTGGTGGCACGCGGGGTTGGTAAAGGTTTCCCCTGTCCCTTGCCGTGAAGACCGCGGGGGCTGGTAAGGGCTTCCCCCCCCCTGCCGTGAAGGCACGCGGGGGCTGGTGAGGGCCTCCCTGCCCCCTGCGGGTGAAGGCACACGTGGGGGGTGAGGCCCTCCCTGCCCCTTGCCGTGAACGCACGCGGGGGCAGGGGGAGACCCTCCCTGCCTCTTGTCGTGAAGGCACGGAGGGCTGGTAAGGGCCTCCCTGCCCCGTGCATTGTATGCCCCGCGGGGCTGGTGAGACCCTACCTCTCCCGTGCCGTGAAGGCACGAGGGTCTGGTGAGGGCCTAAATGCCCCTTGCCGTGGTGGCACGCGGGGGCAGGTGGGGGCCCCCTTCCCCCGTGCCGTGAAGGCACGCGGGGGCTGGTGAGGGCCTCCCTTTCCCCCGTGCCGTGAAGGCACGCGGGGGCTGGTGAGGGGCTCCCTGTACCTTGCCATCGCGGCACACAGGGCAGTGTGGGGCTCTCCTGTCCCGTGCCGTGAAGGCATGCGGGGGTGGTGATGCCCTCCCTCCGCTTGACGTGGAGGCACGCGGGGGCTGGTGAGGGCCTCCCTGCTCCGTGCCGGGGAAGAACACGGGGGCTGGTGAGGCTCTCCATCACCCGTGCCGTGAGGGAACAGGTGAGTTCGTGCTGGTGGGGGCCCTGCGGGCTAGGTGGTGCTTTAGGGTCGCCAGCGGGGGAGACGGTAGCCTGGAGGAGGGCCATGGAGGACTTGGATAAGATTTAATATTCTTACCTCTAATGGTATGGTTTAGGTTCCATTCTTCTTAACTCCAACCTGCACTTCTTAAATCCAAATATGTGCGTATTTTCTTGAGGGTGCAGGTAAAAGAAGGCGGTGATGGTTTGAGCAGAAGGAGTAAAGGGCACCTTCTGGGTTCCAATCTTCTTAACTCCACATATTTGTTGAGGCGAGTTGAGGACCTTCCTTGCCCCTTTCCGTAAAAGCACGTGGGCCGGGTGGAGGGCCACCCGCCCCGTGCCGTGATTGCACGAGGGGGCTGGTTTAGGCCCTCCTTGATCCGTGCCGTGGAGCACGCGGGAGGTGGTGAGGGCCTCCTCTCTCGTGCCGTGAAGGCACGCAGGGGCTAGTGAGTCCCTCCCGCCCCGTGCCCTGAAAGGCCCCGCGGGGGGGTGTGAGGCATTCCCTGCCCCCTTGCCATGAAAGCACGCGGGGGCTGGTAAGGCCCCCCTGCCCCTTGTCGTGGTGGCACGTAGGGGAGGATGACGGCCTCCCTGCCCTGTGCCGTGAATTAAGCAAGGGCGGATGAGTGCCTCCTTGCCCCGTGCCGTGAAGGCACGTGGAGGCTGGGAAGGGGCCCCCCTACCCTTGCCGTGAAGGCAAACGGGGGCGGCTGAGGGTCTCCCAGCCCCGTGTCGTTTAGGACACGTGGGGACTGGTTAGGCACTCCCTGTCCCGTGCCGTGAATGCACGCAGGGGCGGGTTAGGGCCTCCCTTTCCCCGTGCCATGAAGGCACGCGGGGCGGGTGAGACCCTCCCTGCCCCTAACTGTGGTGGCACGCGGGGGCGGGTGAGGGCCTCCCTTCCCCCTGCCGTGCAAGCAGGCGGGGACTGGTGAGGGCCTCCCTGCCCCATGCCGAGAATGACGCGGGAGCTGGTGAGTGCCTCCCTGCCCCCTGCCGTGTACGCACACGGGGGGGGTGAGGCCCTCCTTGCCCCTTTGCCGTGGTGTTACGCAGGGGGTGTTGAAGCATCCCCGCCCCGTGCCGTGAAGGCACGCGGGAGATGGTGAGGCCCTCCCTCTCCCGTGCCGTGCAGGCACGCGGGGGCTAGTGAGGGCCTCCCTGCCCCTTGTCGTGAAGACACGCTAGGGCTGTTGAGGCCATCCCCCAACCGTGCCGTGAAGGCGCGCGGGGCTTGTGAGACCCTCACTATCCCGTGCCGTGAAGGCACTAGGGGGCTGGAGCTGGCCTCCCTCTCTCGTGCCATGAAGGCACGCAGGGGCTGGTGAGGCTCTCTCTGCCACGTGCGTTGGGGTACGCGTGGGCTGGTGATGACCTTCTCTCCCGTGCCGTGAAGGCACGCGGAGGCTGGTGAGGCCTTTCCCCACCCTGTGCCGTAGTGGCATGCAAAGGTGGGGGAAAACCTCACTGCCCCCTTTTGACGTGAAGGCAAACGGGTGCGGGTGAGGCCCACCTTCACCCTTGCCATGAAGGTGCGCGGGGGCTGGTTAGGGCCTCCCTGCCCATTGCCGTGGTGGCACGCCTGTTGGCGTGCCTCACCTCAGGGATCGGTTTAGGGAACTCCTGTGAGATGATTGACAGCTCTTCAGATGTTCATACGAGACAAGAGGAGTTGGTACGCTACCGTGCACGTCAATCACGCCAGAGCACGACCTGTTTCTGAAAGTGATGGTGGCCTGGAATGAACCCTTGGCGGGAGCCATCTCCGAACCGTCAGCTGTGAACCGCTTGGCCTTGGGCGGCGGTTCGAGGTCATGCATGGAAAGACCCAGGTAGCGTAGGTGTTCTAGGCCAATAACGGTAACGTCCGCGCAGTGTCGGGGAGCATAAGCAGACGTGTTGACTTATTGCCGTGGGTGACGGTGACGCTGATGGGCTGAAGACGCTTGGTACTGGACCAGGGAGTCGAGCCCACGTCTGGACGTGGCTCGGACGCTTTGAGGGTCTTGCGGCTGACTGCCAGGGGAGTAGAGACGAAAAACACTGGTGCCGTGGCGTTGTTTGCGGCGTTGTGCTGACCCTTGGGTTTCATCGGTGAGCAACACTTGTCATAGTGACAGATGCGGCCGCACAAACGGCATGGGTGCTTTAGCAGGGTACCGTACAGTGTGTGTCCAATGTCCCGTACGTCCACAGCAGCTGCACACTGACTTGGCAGCTGGGCATGAGTGCGGAGCGTGCTGCCTTCCGCAGTTGTTGCAAGGGTGTGTGGACGGAGGTGTAACGGCACGGGAACAGTCTTCGCCTTATGAGCTGCCGTCTTCACCTTCTTGTACTGCAATATGGACCTCACAGCAGTAGGGGAGGCGTCTCGCAGGGCTGACGTGGTGTTTCGGGCGGCCTCATAGGCCCGACATTCAGTCACTACATCCTGCAGAGTGCATGAGGCGTCAGGGGAGAAGAGGCGTTGGACAAGTTTCTCGTCTCGAACGCCATCAAGATCACCTGCTTGAGCTGGGTTTTCTCTCACTCCTTGTGATTGCCCTCACAGATGTCAACTTCTTCAGATGCCGCTTAAGGCGAAGATAGAAGGCAGCGAACGATTTGCCTTCCATCTGTTTTGGGAGAGAACAGTTCGCGACATACGAAGTGCCTCGTTCCTCTGGACTCTGACGTGCTCCTGCAGGACATTAAGTACGTCTTCTACAGGAGACGTGGAGTCTGGGGGCACTTGTAGTGTGTTCCAGTACTCGCTGCATCTCGAGGGACAAGCACATACAGAGCTGTATGAGCTGTTTTTTCTGTGACAAGCTTGGGAGATCCACCATCGTGGCGTTATCTGTCCATCTCCGCCTCCATTCTCTAAAGGTCATGGTAAGAGACTTCAGGGTGGAGTACTGGGGTAGTTGACACAGAAGCCTTGGGTGGAGCGGGTGTAGGAGCGCGGCTGTTCTGTGTTGGGGCCGCATCTCCTTGTGGGGAAGCGTCACCGGTGGGGAAGACGACATGGATGAGGCAGCATGCGGTAAAAGGGTCGTGATGAGCATCTGAAAACGAGTCGACTCCTCCTCACGTCGGCGTTTGTCTCCTCTGCGCTTCTACGCTTCGTCTCATCTTCACGTCGTTGCTCTTCCATCCACTGCATGAGATCAGAAAGGTCCATGGTGGAGGCGTTGGGGGAACGTTCCTGGCGTGAGCAAGCGGGGTTGAAGAGACAGCCGCCCAGAGGTTAAAGTGAAAGTGAACGCGTCATCGGATGGCAACACAGGGGACGTGGCGGTGAATTTGGTCTGCTCGTTTTCTTCTCGTTCCGTGATAGTGAATGGTACACAGTATTTTAAGTACTAATCAGCGCTTCAACAGCTCGAATCGGTTACATGAAAATACAGGACACGAGTCAGAATGTCTGAACTGTTGATTGTGTGTCCAGGTGGTTTGCGGGGGCAGTGGCGAGTGGCTGCGGTCATCTGGGAGTCAAAGACAGGTAGGGGTGCGGAGAGTCGCGTCGCGTGCGTTCCACCACAAGACTAGTCCGGTGCTACAGATAAGAGGGTCAGACGCTCGCCGCTCCGTAAGGACGGGAGGCCGACAGGGGGAATGACCAACCCAAAGTAACCACTCTTGTACTGCGATAAGCGTACACCGACTGGCACACACACGACACTGTACACACAAGTAGCACTGTAGCTCCTTAGCACGCTAAATCCCAAGGAGCAGAAATTATAGCAGCTGCGGGCGGGGTTTTGGCGCGAAGCAAGGCACACACAATGCTGCGGCGTTGGTTCCCTAAAATCTGCCTCCCCAATTTCACTGGACTCACAGCGCCCATGTCGTTGTGTATGTGATCAGTCTAAGTCCAGTGGGCTCACAGCAACACAAGTTATTAAGTAGGTTCATTTTAGTGGTAGCAATACAAATTACAAAAGGGGAAATAGGGCACGCCTTTACAAGTCAAGGCGGGTGTGTTGTTGCTAGTGGCTAACAACTAGGGGTTGCCAGGTGCGGCTGCCGGGCAGGTGTAGGCTGCCCCTGCTAACTAAGCTATCCCACAGGGGAGGGCCTCCCTGCCCCCAGCCGGGTAGGTAACGGGGCGGTAATGCCTTCCAGCCCCTTGCCGTGAAGGCACGCGGGGGCGGGGTGAGGCCCTCCCTGCCCATTGCCGTTTTGGCACGCAGGGGCGGGGAGGGCCTTTCCTTCCCCTGCCTGAAGGCACGCTGGGCGGGTGAGGCCCTCCCTGCCCGGGCCGGTGAAGGCACGCGGGGGTGGTGAGGGCCTCAATGCCCTTGCCGTGGTGGCACGCGGGGGGCAGGTGAGGGCCTCCCTGCCCCGTGCCAAGAAGGCACGCGGGGGATGGTGAGGTCCTCCTGCCCCGTGCCGTGGTAGCACGCGGGGACTGGTGAGGAGGCCCTCCCCCTCCCGTGACGTGAAGGCACGCGGGGGCTGGTGTGGGCTTCCCTGCCCTTCCGTGAAGGCACGCAGGGCAGGTGAGGGCCTCCCTGCCCCGTGTCGTGAAGTCATGCGGGGCTGGTGAGGCCCTCCCTGCACCGATCCCTGGACGGCACGCGGGGGCTGGTGTGACCCTCACTGCCCCTTTCCAGGGAAAGGGACGAGGGGGCTGTGAATCCCCCCCCTCCCGTGCCGTGAGGCACGCGGGGCTAGTGAGGACCTACCTGCCCGTTTCCGTGAAGACAAGCGAGGGCTGGTGAGGCCATCACTCACCCGGCCGTGAAGGCACGCGGAACTGGAGAGGGCCTCCCTCTCCCGTGACGGAAAGGGACGCGGTGGCTGGTGAAATCCCTGTCCCGTGGCCTTATTGGCACGCGTGGCTGGTGATGCCCTCCATCTCCCGTGCCGTGAAAGCACGCGGGGGCTGGTGAGGCCCTCCCTTTCCCCGTGTCGTGAAGGCGCGGGAGGCGGGTGAGCCCCCCTGCCCCTTGTGACGTGAAGGCACAGGGGGCGGTGAGGCCTTCGCTGCCCCTTGTGACGTGAAGGCAAACGGGGGGGGGTGAGGACCTCCCTACCCCTTGACGTGAAGTTACGCAGGGGCTGGTGAAAATCCTCGCTGGCCCACCTTTGCCGGGGGTTGGCGGGCCGGGGGGGGGCAGGTTGTGGCCCCTTTCCCTGCCCCTTTGGGGCCCGTGG
>JACEEZ010014101.1:20000-27536 GCA_016584305.1 Chionoecetes opilio | reverse complement strand
GTAGCAATTATTTTCTTTCGTGGCACAGTTTCTACTCTTTCTGTTTAACGTCAGATTTCCCATAATGTCTTATGAGGTTAGACGTGATGAATCTCCAATTCTATTGTCGTGTCATCATTAATTTTGGCACGAGTTCACGCCCTGGATGCTCTTCCTGACGCACTATTTTCGACTGAGGGCCTAGGTGGATTACCTACCATGGCTAACGACCACCACCTACCAAAAGAGCTTAAACAATCTGGCTGCATTGACATATATTTTTCATGTAATGTTCTGGCTGAGGCCAGGCATTGAGTGTGCAAGAAAAAGCAGAGTAATTCATTACATCTAAATTCCAATATTGCAATCCAAATAGCCTTTGAGCCTGTGGTGGGTGATAACCCGCTACGGCTCAGGGCTAGTGTGACATCCGGGTTACCTTCCCCAGGTACCCATTTGTCAACCAAACCTGAAAGGAAGGATGAACCGCTGGGTGTGCTGCGTGCTGACTGCCCTGAACGGGATTTGAACCCAGGCCAGCGTATTCGTAGCTAGGCGTGCCAGCTGCTACACCACGCATGTTTACATAGGTATTACTTAGTTTTGAATAATGCAGAGAAGTTCAGGAGATGGGTAGAGTATATGTCAAACTCTGAATTTTTTATTTATTTATTATTATTATTTTTTAATATCTTGGCCTCTAACTCCTGTAGGCAGTGACCTCCAGGGCTGGGATGGTAGGACCTGGAGGCTCACTCGAGGGCTGTGATGGTTGGCCTTCACCCGTGGTGGCGCAGGCAGGATTTTTATAGTGACGCCTGTGATTAGAGGCTCATGCCGCCCCCGTGTCCTCCGATGCACTCGCAATTGAAGGTAGAGTTGATGGGCAGGGCATGTGGGTGTTCTTAGGCCACTCGACGGTGCAGCAAGATTTTGGTTCTCATCGAGGATCGAACTCGGGTCACCGAGAACGCCACTCGGAGACGCTAACCACTCTGCTACCGCCTCCTCGAACTTGCCAACCATTACATTAATTGAATAGGTACGTCAAATAATGTTCTTTATTGTGAGTCAATTCTTATTTAAGTAACATATAGGCTGAGTAAAACAGTAGCTACCTGATTGTATGCTTATGAACAGTATGTGTAGCGAGAGAATATAATTTATAGAAGTGTGCTAACATATTTTGTAATGTTCTTAATTACCTAATCTATTTATTTATTCTTATCTACCCACTTCAAAATTCTGAACAATATTTGGTAGTGAAGGTACACCACATACCTATGCTACATGATGTGAGATGACATGTACAGCCTTTTGTCTGCTGTAACAGTGCCGGTCTTCTGAGATTCCAATTCCTTGTAATATGGAATGAAAAGACTTTAACTAATACATCATTAGGGGGACTCATTAGAATTTAAAATGTTTTGTAAATTGGCACGCTGCCTCACATCCAACGAGCAATGATGATGGACGTGTGAAGGATGTGTACGTTTCCCTGACACAGCACCACATGTGCCCAACATAGCAATGGCATTTTTGTGGTGCGTCTGTATTGTCCATGTAGCTGCCTCAATCAAATTTTGAGTTAGCCATTGATGAGCAATACTATGCCGATGTGGCCTATGCTCTTTATTTGTATCAGGGAGAGAAGAGGAGAGAGAAGAGAGAGAGAGAGAAGAAGGAGAGAGAGAGGAGAGAGAGGAGAGAGCAGAGAGAAAGAGAGAGAGCGCAGTGGGGCAGTAATATCTCTTGCTAGTTATATTATGATTATTTTGTAAACCCTAAGTGGGTAAACGGGTTATTCATAGTCACTTCCTCCTGTCCATGCATCTCATCACTGCACACTGCGTCCTTTTACTTTATTCTCTCTCTCTTTCGTATTCTCTTCACTGTGGCGAATTCCTTCAAGATATATAAGGGTCACTCCTCGCAGCGTGCCTGTCACCACACGGATTTATTTTGTCAAACCCTATTTTGGCCGCTTTGGCTTAAGAGTACTACATCTTGAGTTGATACTTAAACTTTCATGGGTGTCCAAGGACATGATGTCTTGAAGCACAACATGTGCGCCACTCTGTTGCTCTCTTTGACGCTCAGGTTCAGGGCATGGTTTGAAAAGGATCATTCACCATTCTTCTTCTTCTTTACATAAGAAAGTAAGGAAGCTACAAGAGGCCGTGAGACCTACGCTAGGTAGTTTCCTGTATTATCTTGTTTTATCATTTTTCCCGTAATATTTTATGAGGTTAGACGGGGCCGATAATAACACTCCACGATCTCTATCCGATGCCTCAACTTTTCTTCAATGCCAATATCACCATCAGTATTAAAACGGAGAATTAGAGGAGAACACGCAAGGTCCGCTTTGTTCTCAGAATCTCTTAATGGCGAAGCTTGTACATTTTTCCATCGTCCATTTCGTTCCGAGGTCTGACGCGAAGCAGCTGCCCCCAGGTTCCCCTGAGACCTTGAGGACTTGCGGGTAAGTGGGGTGGGTGAAGAGAAGGGGGGTGGTGGTAGAAGGGGTGCCTGTATCTCCTCCCCGAACATTCCTCCGTCACTACTGCCACACAAGGGTCCCATTAAAGGGGTGTCCCTGCGCTCACCTGCAAAAGAACACAGGTTACAGGGACATTTTTCTTACCCTTCTTCATACCTTTATTTCTTGGAATTCATATTTTTTTTCTTGGTTAAATTCAGAGCTTTGGAGTGGTACTTAAGGGACATGAGTGCTGATATAGGAAGTGGGTTATTGGTCTGTGGAATTATACCCTAGTCAACTATGCTGTTATATAGGACCTTATGGACTTACTTGGGGATCTTGAACTCAATGTTGTTTTTTTGTTAGTGACTGGACAATCAAGGTCAAACAAAATTTACTAGGCTTTACTACACATTACTTTTTATAATTATTGTCCAATTTCTCAATTTTGTGTAAGGTCTATAAGTTACAATTTTAATTTATTCATAGGATGCTTAAATTGTTAGTTTTGCCCATTGTTTTTCTCTCTCTCATGTATTTTAGATTAATGTGCTCATGTGTTAATGCTAATCCATGGGCTTCAGAAAACTCCATTTGTAAAGAAAACTTTCTATATACTATAGAGCAAAAGTGTGTGTGTGTGTCCTGTCTGTCTGTCTGTCTGTCTGTCTGTCTTGTCTGTCTGTCGTGTCCGCGTAGGTGCCGACCCCAGTTGCCCCAATCCCCATCATATGGCAGTTTTTTGGAACCAGCATCGACCATGAAAGGTGTTAGCCCACTTATGAGATGATCCGATCCTCTTTAAAAAAAAAAAAAAAAATTAAAAAGCAGCCTATTAGCGAGCATTGTGAAAAAAAGGTGGTTGGCGAGAATTGCGGAAACCTTGATGTAGGGTGTGGGTAATGGGTGAGTGATGGGATGGTTGATGGGTAATGGGTGTGGGTGATGGGTGAGTGAATGTGTGGGGGGTGATGGGTGCATGGGTGTAGGGAATAGATAGGGGTGTGATGGGAAATAGGGTGAGTGATGGGTGTGTGGTGAATGGGTAGTGGGTGAGTGAATGGGTGGGGGTGATGGGTAATGGGTGAGTGAATGGGTGGGGGGTGATAGGGATAATTGGGTGAGTGCATGGGTTGGGGGTGACTGTGAATGGGTTGCGTTAATACATAAATCATGAGTTTCAGGAAAGCTAGAAGGGGCGCTACTCTGGTAGTGTCCTGTGTTTGGTTGTGGCCTTTGTCCTACCAATAGCCCTCCGCGGAGCTAGCGCAAAACTCCGCCCGGAGGGCGGCTTTGCGGCTATAGTCTATTCACTTAAGCATGGATTCTTGGGATCCTGCCTCGCTGCCTAGGCCGAGTTGTGGTTTTTTTTTAAGGCCGATCGCTGATTGGCTGATAGACTCGTGCTGGGTGTGCATGGGCATGGTACTTGCATCGCCGCACCCAAAACCCTTGCGTTGCCTCAGAAAAATATTCATATTTCTTGGCTTTACTCACTCTCTTACACAAATAGACCTTGTTGTTTGGCATCAGTAATCAGCAGTGATGTCAACAACAACACGCCATTCCATAACTCAATAGGTTAAAAAATAAAGTCTGACTGACTATCACAAGAGTAGGCCTACTTTTAGGTTTTCAGTGCATTGAAATGTACTCCTACCCGATATAACCAAGCTAACCGATATATTTATGAAAGCTGAGCCTACCATCGTTGTTCATAATCACATTGTTCGTATAAATTCAACTTACATAAAACAATTACGAAGAAGAACTACGCTATATTAAATAATTGAAGGAAAGTAAAGAGTGTATAAACATTATTTCTTGGCTTATTTTGCTTCAACTCGCTCTAACTCCATAAGTTTTTGTCATATTCATTTTCCAAAACTGTTTCAAAATCCTTATATACTTTTCCGGCTTCCCTGTGTTGTAGCACGTACATAGGAAGAGTAGGTGGTCATAAATGGCTAAGAAAGTTAAACTGTTTCAACTGGTTCCGTGCGGGTGAGCCTCTGATAGCTCCTCCCGAAAACAGTCTCTCCTATATAGGGACAATGCTCACACCGTCACTGTGTCCAGTTTGCAGTAAGTAGTTTTAACTTGCTTAGCCATTTTGACCAACACTCTTTTAACCTTTTTCCATACTATTTTACTTTTTTTAAAGTGTACCTATAAAGGTTAACATTACTACACTGTAAAGATGGCTTTCAGTATTTTGAAACTTTTATGTCTTTGCAAACATTTTTTTTTATGTGTAATTGCCAATGCATTCATATGTTTTGAAACTACTTTTAGGTCTACATTTGATTTATCGTTACATTTGTTAAGGAATATACTTCTTATCAATACATGCCTTAGAACTTCAATATTTTGTTTGTATTATCTCATAAATTTTTGCTCTACACACGTAAATTTTTTCTAAAATGATCCTCCATCAACGCTCTGAAACCAATGGAGCCAGTAATTCAGTAAGGGGAAGGGAGGCGCTGGGCAGGTTGCAATCGAGGGGTAGGTTGAATCATTGCCTCTAACTCGCATGTTATCAAACGTACATCGTCTTAACTACTACTACTCTACTACTACTACTACTACTAACTACTACTACTACTACTACCACTACTACTGACTAACTTACTACTATCTAACTAACTACTACTACTACTATAAAACTACTATACCGACTTACAACTACAACAATAATGATAAAAAAAAAGTTCATGCGAGTTAGAGGCAATGATGCCACCTACCCTCGATGCAAACCTGCCCCGCTCTCGGCCCTGCCTGGTTTATATTGCACTGTGGCCATAACTAATCTTATACGGAACATTACCAGGTGTTGCCTAGCGAGTGTTAGTATCTTCCCGTGTAATTTCCATATCCCATGTAGTACTTTTCAGGGTGCTCGGATGCCAGGACATATTGCCGCATAAATTGTTATTCTTAGTGGTGAATGTGGTGTTGTATAATGTTTGCTCCTGATAATTTAACGCGGCAAGCACACACATTCAATATAGCTGACAAATTTTAGAGAACACAGTATTAAGATGGGGCCAGTTATATATTAAAGGACCATATTAGAAACCTTTAAAGACCAAGACAGCATCCCTAACTAAATTGGCCCAACCCCCGGACTTTTTAGTATTCTCGTCCTGTCTTCTTTATAGGGACCCCCAGGTGCCATCATAGCGGGCTCTTTTTACTTCTTTTTTGTTTGCCCTGTCCATCCTTTGTGATGTAAAAAAAAATTAACTCATTTTTAGTTGCCAGTAATATATTAATGACTATATAAACTCAATTTTTTAGTTGCCAGTAATATACTTAAATGACTTATAACCATTTTTAGGTTGGCCAGTAATATATTAATGACTATAGACTCATTTTTAGTAAAGTGTGCTCCTTCCCATTAATCAGTGGGCTAAAAATAAAAGTCAATGATGGTTACAACATTGATTGTAGGGCTGAACAATAGTACATAGAACACAGTATTAATGGACCAAATATATTAAGACCATATTACTTATTTTTAGTTTTATTAAAGTGCGGCTCTTCCGCATTAATCCAGTGTAAAAAAAAGTAATGAGGTTAACAGCATTGATTAATCACCTGTAGGAGAGGGTCTTGGGTGTCATCACCTTGCCGGGCCACCGCCTACTTCTGTTAACCCCCCGTCCAGGAGGGAACCCAGGACCGAGGCACGTCACCCCACCTGAGGGCGGGGCCGCTGGGTCCCTGAACACCTTGGGGAGGGAGGACCAGTGCTTGAAGGGGAGTAAGAGAGAACAGGGAATGAAGGACAAAACATTAAACCAGAGTATTACTGTCGTCCGGACTCTTGTCGATTCCTTATTTTCTTAGTTCCTTATGTTTTTAATTTATATAAAAAAGAGCTTATTAACCCCTTAGAACCCCATAAACGTAATTTTTTCATGTAATATAACCACCAATAGACAATTTTAATTAACCTAATCAATATTTTATAGCTAGAAAACCTCTTGTATCCTGGTCCACTAACTAATTTGGTAGTATGTTATCAGGTCACTTTTTGTATTGTATGGCTGACAAACACAGATTTTTTATAGCAGGGAAGATCTGGGCGTGAAGGGTTAACTGAAAAAAATTGGTTATTAACACATACGCAACCTTCCTGCTAATTATGTACGCCCAATGATCTACAATTTTGGTTGATGGATAGAACCTTACAGCCAGCAGGTCCTTGAAAATGTCTTGTTTTGTGCGGTGCGGCCACAGCTGGTTCAGGAACAGTCGCACCTAAAAGGGAAATAGATTTGCTTAGCGGAATGACCCAGGATTTGGGACGAGTAATATGGATGACTAAACTAATAGACTGTTTACTAGAGTTCGATTGACTAAAGGTAAAATAATGGAAAGAATCTTAAATTTGGATGGGGAAGAACAGTGCCTATGGTAGTCATGGTGAGAACTTGAGATAATTTTCAGCAGGAACACGAGGCCTAATCAAACACCTCGTTTACCTCACGGTCTCATCGAGTGACCAGGAGAGCACGAACACACCGGATCACCAGCACCCACCACCACCATCTGTGTCTCCAGTTCGCGGTGATTCGAGCTCCGGTGGGCGCCAACCAATGCTTTTGGAACCGCTGGCCCACGACAGACCACCGCACGCAGATCCCACCGTGGCTGTGAAGAGTGGTGGGGTTGACTTTAAAACTTGGTTATTGGGAGCAGATAATGGGCTATTGGGCCCCACAGAGAGATAGAGGTAAATAAGACATGTTTAAAAGGCTCATGTTGGCGGGGGGGGGGGGGTGGAATCAGGCTTGTCTAGTTATCACCAGTGGTGGGCGCCGTTAGATCAAAAGTTAACTTCGGTTAACCGTTATCCTTATCCAAATCTTACTTCGATAAACGTTAATCATTAATTCTTTAAAAATGTACAGAAGTTATCGAATAACCGTTAACGTTTAATTTTTAAATTCTAGAAAAAAAAATTCATTTTTTTGCTCTAAAACCACCCAAAAACACCTTTGAAAGTGACACAACTATAAATTCCACCTTTAAGGGTGGTTTTTTTAAGGGCATAGAAAACC
>JACEEZ010014101.1:10000-15000 GCA_016584305.1 Chionoecetes opilio | reverse complement strand
TCCTCCCGCTCGGAAAAGTATTTCGTTCTATCGTCTCCGCTCGAAAAAGTATTCGCTCTAATCGTCTCCGCTCGAAAAGTATTTCGCTCGAATCGTCCGCCGCTCGAAATGTATTCGCTCAATCGTCTCTCCTCTCTCTCTCTCTCTCTCTCTCTCTCTCTCTCTCGATCTCTCTCTCTCCTCGTCTCTCTCTCTCCTCTCTCATTGTCTATCTTATTAAGTAGCCCTATCTTATTATATCCTCCCTTCTATTTTTTCCATCTCACATCTCATTCTCTTTTATTATGTCCTTCTCTCATCCTTTCTTCTCCCATTTTCCCTCTTCCCCTTCTCCTTTTTATTAGCTCTCTCGCTCTCGCTCTTCTCTCTCTCTCTCTCCTCATCATCTTCTCCTCTCTCTCTCTTCCTCTGCTACCTCTCTCTTCTCTCTTCCTCTCTATCTCTCCTCCTCTTCCTCCTCATCTCTCATCTGTTCTCTCCTCTCTCTCTCTCTCTCTCTCCTCTCTCTCTCTCTCTCTGTCTTCTCTCGTCGTCTCTCTCGTCCTCTCTCTCTCTCTTCTCTCGTCTCTATTCTCTCTCTCTCTCTCCATCTCTCTGCTTCTCTCTCTCTCTGTCTCTCTCCTCTCTCTCTCTCCTCTCTTCTCTTCTCTCTTCTTCTCCTCCTACTCTCTCCTCTCTCTCCCCTCTCTTCATATCTCTCTCTCTGTCTCTCTCTGACGACATTTTATTGTAAACTGCGGTCAAGAGTCGGCTTGACAAGGGGACGCTTGATGACGGTTTGTCCCTAAGGAACAATGTTGAGAAGTGACAAGAGGACTTCATTACTGTATGACCTGATACCCAATTGACTTGTTTTTTTATGACTTTTGGGACGCAAATGGCTTGGTGGGTCAAATGACTTCATTCACAATCGCCTCAGTAACCATATGACATGTAACTCTCTTCTCAGCATCTTTATCTTATCTGTTTTTGACATTTAACGGTCTATTTGAGTTCACTTGTAATCTTTTCCTACTTTGTATCTCTCCGTCTCTCTCTCTCATCTCTCTCTCTCTCTCGTCTCGATCTCTCTCTCTCCGCGTCTCTTCTCTCTCCTCGTCTCTCTCTCTCTCTCTCTCTCTCTCATCTCTCTCTCTCTCTCTCTTTTGTGAGTTCAGTAGTCTTGTTTCCTTCTCTCTCTCTCTCTCTTTCTCTCTCTCTCGATCTCTCTCTCGGTCTCTCCTGTCCTCTCTCCTCTCTCTCCGTCGTCTCTCAAGTCTCTCTTTCTCTCTCTCTCTCTGCTCCTCTCATCTCTCTCTCTCTCTCTCTCTCTCTCTCTCCTCTCTCTCTCTCTCTCACTGCTCTATTTGCTTCCGTGTTCATTTTTCTTCTTTCTTTGCTTTCGTTTTTTTTTATATAGTTTCCTTATTTATTTATTATTTTTTATTTTATTATTTTTCATTTATTGTTTCTAACTATTGAAGAATTTTATTTTTAGCTTACAGAATAATAATAATAATGATGAACATTGTAAAAAAATATCCGTTTTCAAATTTTGACTTAATTATCTAACAAAAATGACATCATAGTTGTTTATTCATTCAATACACACACACACAACACCACCCACACATCCACACACACACACAAACACACTCACGTGAAGGAATTTCATTATAAAAATTAGAGGTTTAATGCGCACTTGCTTGGAAGTAACATGTATTAGCGATTTCTTCTTATTGACTTCCTGTTTCCTCTTCTTTCTATTTACCTCAATGTTTTTAATTCGATTTTAGTTGCCTTTAAAGTTACATTTTTTAGTGATTTCTTACTATTAGAGAGAGGGAGAGATAGAGAAAGAGAGAGAGAGAGAGAGAACAGAGAGAGAGACAGAGAGAGAGAGAGAGAGAGAGAGCGAGAGAGAGCGAGAGAGAGCGAGAGAGAAGAGAGATAGAGATAGATAGAGAGATAGGGTTATAACATTAGAAATACACACATCCACATGACACCAAGATTTGTTCCAACACACTTGAGCTCTTTCCTCTCTCTCTCTCTCTCGTTCTCTCATCATCTCTCCTCTCTCCTCTCCATCTCGATCTCATCCTCGTCTCTCTTCTCTCTCTGCTCTCTCTCTCTCGGTCAAAATCTAACGCTAATTTCCACGCTTTCACCAAATTAATATCGTTCACAATTCGTAAATAATAATAATAATAACAATAATAATAATAATACTAATATTAAATATAATAATAATAATAATAAATAAAAATAATAATAATAATATCATAATATAACTAATAATAATAATAATATATGATTTTTTTATTTCTCGAAAAATCCCAAGTTTTTCATAATGTATTGGGGGGGGCGACTCAGTGACCAAACTATTAAGAAGTTTTATCTAATATTTCATAATTTATCGTCCAGTGAACAATACAAAATGCCAAAAATGTATAAGTTTAATCAATCAATCAATCCATTCGGGGCATACGCCGGGGGGCGCGTTCGCTCGCCACCCTACGACGCCACTCCCGAGGTCACCACGCGCGAGTTCCCATGCAGGCTCCTTTCCTACCAGCAGCTCATCGACAAGAAACATCACTGCCCCTGCAACGAGCCTTGTGGCGCCCCCTTGGACTCCTCCACGCCGGATTGTCTCTTACCAATACCAACCGATGGGAAGGATCGGTTTTCATGTAGCGTGCCCATGCCCATATAGCCGAAGTTGGCGCTGACGGACTATGCATGTAATAGCCTCGATTCAGTCTCACGGTGCAATCTCTGATTTGACCGTAAGATCCCAGCGATACCCATGATTCTGCGAAGACACCTATTACCAAAGGCTTGATTTCGTCCTCTTCAAGTCACTATTTAGTGTCCATGTTCTCACAACCATAGAGTAAGACAGGGATCACAAGCGACTTGAAGATCCGATCTTTTGTCCTCCTGCACGGTACACAACGGCCAATACTCCCCGCCTGAGCGAGTCCATAACACCAGTGGGCTAATGCCAATCCGCCGTAAGACTTCTTGACGTTACCCCCGTCATTATGACTGCGCTACCAGGTATGTAAAACTTTTCCAAGATCGCAATGTTCCTCAAGCCGCAACGCATGAACAGCTCTACTGCTTCATCTAGTAACTCTCCCAACACCTGACCTTGTCTTGAGCAGAGACCTCAAGTCCCAATGCTTTGCCTCCTCGTGCAGCGCCTTTCGACAGCCATCACCAGGATCTCCAGCGACTCAGCAAAGATTACTGCATCTCGCGGCAAAACAGATCAGTGATCTTGATGTTTCCAACGGATGCCTCCACAATCACTTTGGATTCTACACCTTGTCCAATCCCCAGTCCATACAAGCGTTAAAAGTGATGGGGCAAGGACGCACCCTTGCCCTCACTCCTGTATTCACAGGAAAGAAATGCTGGATACACCTGCCCACGCTTTACAGGCACTCTCAGTCCCAGAATACGACCAGTTATCAAACCAATAGTCCTTGCAGCAATCCCTCGAAGTCGCAGAACATCCCAGAGTGACTCACGATGCACTGATGTCAAACGCCTTCTTGAGATCAACATAGGCTGCAGCTCCCCTGTCTAAACTCCGTCGGCGTTCCACCACTTGTGAACGAAGCGCTATGATAACGGTCCGTTGTTGACTTAACCAGGCGGAACGACAGAACTGCTGAGGTGGCTCTGATGCTTCACCTGGCGCGAATCCGTGTCAGCAATAGATGGGCAGCACCTTGGCCTGGTACTCTGAGCAATGTATACCGCGGTAATTGTTTGCAGTCCTGACGGTCCCCCTTTCCCTTTCCATATAGACACAGCCCCCTTTTCCAGGTCAGGAGGAATTGTACCTGATTTGCCACACGGCAGTCAGGACAGAAAGCATGCAACCCGTGATCATGGCCGCACCCCCAGCTTTTGAGTAGCTCCGCACGAAAGATATTACAAACACAGCTGCTTTCCTCACCCCTCCACTTTGGCTTATCTAACACAAGCCTCTCTGCTTCGTCCAAGAGAAGGTGCGCTTTCGTCATGGAGGATCGGCATCTCTGCCTGTAACCCAGTGGTGTGAAGCTGCTACAGTTGGAGGGTCCACCGTTACACCTGCCCAAAGTACTCAGCCCAACGATCCATCTGCCCATACATGTCCGCACGAGGCTCCTTTGCTGTTCGACAGCACTCGCCCGAGAAGAGAGACTTGGAACAGCGCCTCTTCAGGCTCGGTAAGGGGGTCGGCGGAATATAGCGTCAAATGACCCCACATCCCAGCGAGACTCCTGACATACCTCTCCTTGGTCTCGCCCCAGGAGGGTCGAGTCCGGCGTGAAGAGCCCTTGGTGCTGGTCCCGGTTTCACTCCAGCCAGCCTGGCAGCGCGACTCTCCTCGATTTTTCTCCAGCGTCTCCGTCGAGACAAAACCACGCCTTGACCTCGGTCGCTCCCCAATACACTGCGCTTGGAAGCCTGTAGAGTTTCACGTTTGGAAGGTATCCCCACAGTTCTTACAGGGTCCCCGAGAGCACCGGCACATCAAACCGATTTGAGACTGCCACCAGCATACTCATGAGCACATTCAGTCCTTCAGTTTTCTCAAGATGAACACGTAATGGTTACCTCCTTGAGATTTAATGGACTTGACATGAAGCTTAAGTGTAGCAACAACAAGTCTGTGATCTTTTCCAAAGAACTTCAGCACTCCGGTAACCCCTGCAGTTCTGGAGATCCTCCAACGAGTGCTAACGAGGATGTGGTCGATCTCCTTGCTTACCCATCCGGCGCTTACTAGAGCCATGTCCCTCCGTCGTGGCAGCTCTGGTCTCTGATACCAGACCTGCAATTCTCAACTTCGGACCTTGCAAAGTTCAGAGCAGAGAACTGTTGGTGTTTTCTGGTACACGGAGGCCATGGGGAGACCAACAACATAATCGTGAGGACGATTCTACGAGTTTATTATCCCCTAATATAGGAATAAATAAGATAAATGTGTGTGTATGTGTGTGTGTGTGTTTGGG
>JACEEZ010014101.1:5000-7500 GCA_016584305.1 Chionoecetes opilio | reverse complement strand
TAAGATAATAATGATAATTTGGTGATCACCCCACAAACCTGCTAATCCTCCAGTAGTCTCACCTGACCCTCCTTCTTAAACTCGCCTCAGCACGTGCCCTTGAGGCTTAGGCGTCAGGTAGTCAGTCGGTGAGTATCGTGGCTCCTATTAAAGCCCTCTCTTTAGATACAAGGTATAGTTAGAGCTCACCCCTGTAACCACATACAGCTCTGTCCCAGTCCTCCAATAAACCAGCAAACCACAACCTGGGTGTCTATTTTTATCACCATGTAGACGACAAACCACTACAGTTGGTGACCTAACGGAGTGACCACGACACCACCAGGGGGGGGCCTACCCTGCAGCCCCCCCCATCACGCCGCCACGGCGCCACCGCCACCCCTGCCGCCGCTGCCTGCACCTCCTGCCTCATGTCGCGCTACCCACCGCAGCCACCTCCTGCGCGCTGCAAGCCGCCACGGCTTGCCATCCACTCTAAGTGCACCACGACCCTAGCCTGCCTCACGCCTCTGCCCGCGGCCTGCCCACCACGGGCCCACAACGCTGCTCACACACAGGCCCATCACGCTGCTCACCACGCCAGCGCCACGCCCGCGGACTGCACCTCGCCCTTCGCAGCCTCATCCTACCGCTCCTGGCTCACCACTCCCATACTCAGCGACACCCCACACGCCGCTCCCTATGGCTAGTGTCCCCACGCCCTGCCTACCCCAGACCCCTGCGCCGCCCCTTCCGCCCACCCCTGGTGCTGCCCCCCTTCGCCGCCGTCACCATCACCATCGCCAATAGCCCCCTAGCACACGGCCCCAGCAATGCTGCGCGACGCTACGGCCCTGCGAAGCCCTCTACGGGCACCATCAGCCCAGCTCCTGCCGCCAAAGTGCTATTCTTCCTCACTCTGCTCGCCTCACGCTGCTCCTGGTCCTGCTGCTTCCGCTGCCTCCAGCAAGGCCGGCAACGCACGGGCACCCGGGATCCCGCCGCCCCGCCCTTGCCTCCGGCCGCCACGTGCTACTCCTCGTCCTCCGCTGACTCCCTGCTACCCTGAACGCTGCCTGTCCCTGCTGCCTCACGCTGCGTCCTGCAGCCTTTCCGCTGCCATCCAGCAGTCCCTGCACGCACGGGCACTGCAATGGCAAACACAAGCTATCTTGTGGAGCCTGATTGCCTTGGACACTTCGCTTTCCCACAAGACACCTATGCATCGCAAGCCTCCCTCCAGATCTTGGTGACAGCAAATCACAGCATCAGCGCTCCTCGTCACGTCCTATCTAATCTTGCAGCTACCGCTGCAACGTGAATACTGGACAGCCGCCCTAACTGCATTCCTTCCCCTCGGCACCTCCTATCTAATCTTGCGCTACTACCGCTCCACGGGAAGACTGGAGTGTGCCCTACTACATTGCCTCGGCAACTTGGCATCCTCTATGTTTTTTTTATAAGTTTTTATACTGTATAATATTTTTTTTTTTTTTTGTTGAGGAAGGAGAGTACTGGGTGAGTCCACCACACCTGGCTAATCCTCCAGTAGTCCTCGACCTGACCCTCCTTCTTAAACTCGAACCCTCAGCCGACTGCCCATTGAGTTTAGGCGCCTAGGTAGTCAGGTCGTGAGTCATCGTTGGCTCCTTTAAAGCACGTCTCTTGTAGAGACAAGTTTTTAGTTTAGAGCTCAACCCTGTACCACATCCAGCTCTGCCCACAGTCTCCAATAAACCAGCAAACCACAACCTGGGTGTCTATTTATCAACCATGTATACCGACAAACACTATAGACCTAATATATAATAATAATAAATAATATAATACGAATGAATAATATAATGCTAATAATAGGATAATAATATAATAATAATGATAATAATACTAATACTGAATAATAATGATAATAATGATAATAATGATATAATGAAATAATGATAATAATAATAATAATATAATAAACGAATAATAATAATTACGATAATAATATAATCATAATATAATAATAATAAAAATATAATAATGATATTAATAATGATATAATGATACTAATGCTAATAATGATAATAAATGATAATAATGATAATATGGTCATAATAATTAATAATGATATAATAATAATAATGATAATAAAATAATAATGATAGTTCTAATAAATAATAACAATAATCATGATATAATATAATAATGATATAATAAGAATATGACTAATAATAATAATATAAAATAAATACATAAAATATATATAATGATAATAATAATAATAATAAAAATAATATAATCCTAATAATATAAATAATAATATGGTAATAATATAATAATGATAATAATAATATTAATGATAATACTGATGATAATAAATAAGTGATGAAAAATTATGGTACTCTCCCGCATAAAATTGATACTACTGACATACTACTACTACTACTACTACTCCTTCTACTACTACCTACTACTACTACTGCTACTACTACTTACTACTGCTACTGAGAACTAATACTACTACTATACTACTTAC
>JACEEZ010014101.1:0-2500 GCA_016584305.1 Chionoecetes opilio | reverse complement strand
TTCGTCTATGAAAAAACAGTTATTAGATCTAGTCATAGACATGAATGATAGTTTGTTATGTACAGCATTTTTACCAATTTTGTTCACTATTTAGAGTTACGGTGAGGAGGAAACTGTTGCATTTTTCAGCCTTTCAAACCTTTTTCTTATATTTCCCTTTGTCTCAAAACCGAACACTTTGATAGCAGTGTGTTGTTGTGTCTGTGATAGAAGCAAAGATAAGGGGTTTGGTTGCCTGTCGGCGGCCTTTTGTAAAACCATGTGTAATTTCAGATACGAAGGCGAGATCAACTTGAGTTCTTTAGATACTTTCTTTCTTTGCCGAGTTGACAAATATGTTTACAAGGAGCCCGCGGCAGATAAGATCTCATCAATATATATACGAGGTGTGACATACGATACGGTAAATGGTCAAATCATAGTTTAGTCCGGCGTGCGGCGACATGAAAGACTCAGCCGCAGCAATCCATCGTTGTTTGTGTTGTATGTTACTTCCACCTCAAAGGGTAACCCCTTGAAAACCATCCTCACATACGGTGAGATTTTGATCCATGTAGTAACTGTCTTTCATATGGTTCCTTGAGGACAGCCTGCACGTCTGGTGTTCGTGTGGCCCATAATGTCCGTCGCTTGGAAACACTCCTGATGCCTTGCTACGACCCCCGTGGTGGTCACTAACTGACCAGGCCCTTAATGAACCCACCCGTCACATCTCAAAATATTAAGTATGACCGTTTATTCGGGCTGTCTGAGACGTGTGGGAGGGGGTGTGGGTAGACGCCGACTCGCAATCTTTCACGCAATGAGAGTAAGCCATCAGAGGCCCGCGGAATAACCATTTATATATCCGAGATAAACAGTGACAACCGAGGATTTGATATGAAATATTTATCGAGGGGCGATTTCTAAGATGAATTCTATTATATTTGAGTTTCCTACGTCTGAGGGCGCCCAGTTACTCAACAGAAAGAACAGAGGAGGAGGATGGGAGGAGGAGGAAGAGAAGGGTTGGGTAGGTTTTTATTTATTTTTTGTATCTCTTCTTCCCACATCCTTGGTGTGTGTGTTGGTGTGTGTTGTGTGTTTGTGTGTGTGTGGGGTGTTGTGTGGTGTATGTTTATGTATGTGTTGTGTAATGTGTGTGTGTGTTTTTGTGTATGTATGTGTGTGTGTTGTTTGTGTGTGGTGTTGTGTGTGGGTGTGTGTGTGTAGTTGTGTTTGTGTATTTGTGTGTGTGTGTGTGGATGTGTGTCTTTGTTTATGTTGTGTGTGTTTATGTGTGTTGTGTGTTTGTGTATGTATTTGTGTGTGTGTGTGTGTGTGTGTGTGTGTGTGTGTGTGTGTGTGTGTGTATGTTTGTATGTGTGAGAGTGTGTGTGTGTAATGTGTGTGTTTGAAATTTAGCATTCTATCTCTCTAGTAAATGTCAACATAAGATTCAACAGTCATCGAATTTTTAATTCATCCAAGCCCCCTAGTCATCAGTGCAGTCAGTCCAGTGAGTGAGTGAGTGATGGGTCAGTCAGTCAGTCAGTCAGTCAGTCGTCAGTTCATCAGTCAGATTAGTCAGTCCAGTCAGGTCATCACGTCAGTCCAGTCCGCAAGCCCAGTTAGCCCGTCAGTCAATCAGTCATAGTCAGTCAGCCAGTCATCAGTCAGTCGTCAGTCCAGTCAGTCAGCATTGCAGCCAGTCAGTCAGTCCAAGGTCAGTCAGCCAGTCAGTCATCAGTCAGTCAGTCAGCCAGTCAGTCAGCCATTCAGTCAGTCAGCCAACCAGCCAGCCATCAGGCAGTCAGTCAGATCAGTCAACCAAGTCACTCAGTCAGTCATTCAGTCAGTCAGTCAGTCAGTCAGTCCCAGTCCAGTCACAGTTCTCAGTCAGTCAGTCAGTCAGTCAGTCACTATTCAGTTCCATTCATTCAGTCAGTCAGTCAGTCAGTCAGTCAGTCAGTCAGATCATCCAGTCAACAGTCCAGTCCAGTAGTCATTCCAGTCAGTCAGTCATCCATTCAGTCCAGCTAGTCAGTCAGTCAGGCAGTCATCATCAGTCAGTCAGTCCCCAGTCAGTCAATAGTTTATACGACAAAATAAGAGGGAAGAGAGGAGGAGGAGAATAGGAGCGAGAAAAATAGCTAAACAAATATCTTACCATTCTCCTTCTCCCTCTTGCCGTTCTTTACTATAGTGTTACAATTCCCATTTCTTCTTCTTTCTGTCATGCTTTTGGTCTGTTTTTTACATTTCCCAGAAAAAATATTTGTATACGAGTACTTTATTTTTAGTTTCTATTTTTAATTTTTGTCTAACCTTCAAAAACGATAATGTAATTAATATAATATATAAATTTCTTATGCACAAAAAGCTTAAGGTTTATATTTTATATTTATTTCTCCATAGGCATAATTTTACACTAGAGCCTACAAAACCTTCTATATAAATTATTTTAAAAGTCTGTAAATTTTTGGGTCCCGTAATTCAAATCATTCCAAAGAACAGAAAA
>JACEEZ010014099.1:15000-25000 GCA_016584305.1 Chionoecetes opilio | reverse complement strand
CACACACACACAAACATTAATGCTCACACACATACAGAATGAGAGAATAAGAGACAGAAAGACACACACACACACAGGGAGAGAGAGAGAGAGAGAGAGAGAGAGAGAGAGAGAGAGAGAGAGAGAGAGAGAGAGGAGAGAGAGAGAGAGAGGAGAGAGGAGAGAGAGAGAGGAGAGAGAGAGAGAATGGCGTGAAGGAAATAGAAGGGGCAGAAGATAGACATACACACACAGACAGACACACACACACAAACACACAAACAGGAACAGACACAAAGACAGGCAAACACAAGACTGACCAACTGACTGACTCACCAACTGACTGATTCACCAACTGACTGACTCACCAACTGACTGACTTACCAACTGACTGACTCGCCAACTGACTAATTCACCAACTGACTGACCAACACCAAATATACCAATAAATAAATGAACAGTAAACAGACATACTCTAGATTCAGTCATCAAAATAAAAAATAAAAAACCCTTAAAACTCCAACTCAAAACGAAAAAAAAAGGATAAAAGTCATATACAATTTACGAAAAAAAAACGAAACAAACACAATTTCTAAAATGAGATTCTGTTTTTGTTGTCTTTTGATTTTTGTCCCAATCGTCCCATTTACAGCTTTTCTTTTTTGTCCCAATCGTCCCATTTACAGCTTTCTTTTTTGTCCCAATCGTCCCATTTACAGCTTTTCTTTTTTGTCCCAATCGTCCCATTTACAGCTTTTCTTTTTTGTCCCAATCGTCCCATTTACAGCTTTTCTTTTTTGTCCCAATCGCGCCATTTAC
Source organism: Chionoecetes opilio (assembly GCA_016584305.1). Lineage (NCBI taxonomy): Eukaryota > Metazoa > Arthropoda > Malacostraca > Decapoda > Majidae > Chionoecetes > Chionoecetes opilio. The sequence goes on along the minus strand of JACEEZ010014099.1, from coordinate 24,202 downwards.
AGCTTTCTTTTTTGTCCCAATCGTCCCATTTACAGCTTTTCTTTTTTGTCCCAATGTGCCATTTAAAAGCATTTCTTTTTTGCCCCCGTCGTCCCATTTACAGCTTTTCTTTTTTGTCCCAATCGTCCCATTTACAGCTTTTCTTTTTTGTCCAATCGTCCCATTTACAGCTTTTCTTTTTTGTCCCAATCGTCCCATTTACAGCTTTCTTTTTGCCCCAGGTCGTCCCATTTACAGCTTTTCTTTTTTTCCCAATCGTGCCATTAACAGCATTTCTTTTTGCCCCAGTCGTCCTATTTACATTTTTTTTTTTTCTTTCCAGTCCCACAAGACCTCGACGCGGCCCCTTTCCCTCGGCTGGTGCATTATGGAGGCGGCGAGGAGGGAACACGCGTGGCCAAAAAGGGATGATGAAACGTTAATACGGCGAGAGCGACCGGGAGCTGGAGGGGGGGACTGGTGGAGTGGCAGGGAAGGAGGAGGAAGAAGAGGGAGGAAAGGGAAGGAGGAAGGAGGATGGAGGAAGAGGGCGTGGAGAGGTGTCAGGGTAGGAGGAAGAAGAGGGACTGGAGGGAGGGAAGGAGGAAGAGGGAGGAAGAGGGAGGGGGGGCAAGGAGGAAGAGAGGGGTACTGGAGAGAGGGAGGAGGGAAGAAGAAGGGAGAGGAAGAGGGAGGCAGGGAGAAGGAAGAAGAAGGGTAGGTCTGGAGGGGTGGGAAGGAGGAAGAAGAGGGGCTGGAGGAGCAGAAAGGAGGAGGAAGAGGGGGAGAAGAGAGGGGCTGCAAGGAGGAGGAAGAAGAGGGGCTGGAGGAGCAGAAGGGAGGAGGAAGAGGGGGAGAAGAGAGGGGGCTGCAAGGAGGAGGGAAAGGGGAGGGGCTGGAGGAGCAGAAGGGAGGAGGAAGAGGGGGAGAAGAGAGGGGCTGCAAGGAGGAGGAAGAAGGGGGTAGGTCTGGTAAAGGGAGAGTGAGTTAATTTTCAAAACCAAACGGATCAAGCAGAAAGGCCAACATGGTGTCAGGCAAGGATGCGGTCTTAATGTGACGCCAGATTCACTCCCTCGCAGTTTTTTGTTCTATTTGTCTTGCCTCACTGTTTAAAAAGTGCACCTAAATCCCTAAGATGTTAGAATTACACAATTTTCTGTCAGGGCGTGGCTGAAAAAAGGACTGGTATAACGGCTGGAATAACACGGCTTTGAAACAGGATTTGGACCTGTAACCTAGACGTAAAAATATCCTGATAATCGGATTTATTCTTATTCTGAGTGTGAGCCTGTCAGAATGTACACATCTTAGAGGTAAGATTTCATAGTTATTGAGCCCGTTCCAGTAAAGGAGAATTATAAAAAACATATCATTAAGAATGTCATTTCTATTTTCTGTGGCATGATATTCAACTAAAACCAAACCTAATATAAAACTCAAAAAAAAACTAAACTAAAAAACACGAAAAAAACGAATAGAACGAAATTTCTAACAAGTTTTTTTTTTTTTTTTTTTGCCCAATCGTCCATTACAGTTACTATTCTTTTCACGATTTTCTTTCCCAAGAGAAAAGTGTATTCCATGATCTCCCAATGCTTAGTGCCACGTGTCCACTAGCAATACACACATCTATAATAATATAAGCGAAAGTGTGTGTGTGTGTGTGTGTTGTGTGTGTGTGTCTGTGGGTGTGGGTGTGTGTGTGTGTGTGTGGTATAGGTTCCGCCCCCGTGGCGGAATCCATCATATACCACATTTTTGGGAACCCGGTTGACCAGGGGAAGGTTTAAGCCCAAATTATGAAATGATCCGATCACTTTTTTTTTTAGCAGCCTATTAGCGTAATTGTGAAAAAAAAAGGTGGGTTGCGAGAATTGAGAAAACCTTGATGTAGGGTGATGGGTAATGGGTGAGTGAATGGGGGGGTGTGGGTAAGGGTGTGGGGTGATGGGTGAGTGAAGGGGGTGTGGGGTGATGGGTGAGGGAATAGAGGGGGGGTGATGGGTAATGGGTGAGGAATGGGTGTTGGTGATGGGTAATGGGTGAGGTGAATGGGTGGGGGGTGATGGGTAATGAGTGAGTGAATGGGTGGGGGGTGATGGGTAATGGGTGAGTGAATGGGTTGGGGGTGATGTGAATGGGTTGGCGTTAAAATACATTTCTACATCCATGATTTCAGGAAAGTTAGAAGGGGCTATCTGGAGAGTCTGTGTTTGATGGGCCTTTGGCCCACCAAACACAGGTGGTGGGTCGGAGGCCCACCAATAGCCCTCGCAGGAGCTAGCCAAAAAGTCCCCGGAGGCGGCTTTGCGGCTAGTTAATTATATACTCAAAGTGAAAACAGGCCATTTGTCTTCCATCACAGTATACAGTAATATCAGCAGCGACAATGAAGGAGTATTGGCGACAGGTTTAACCCTTCACGCCAGATCTTTCCTTTGCGTAAAAAAATGTATGTTGTCGAGCCATAAAATTAAGAAAAGTCACTGAATATACCAAATTAGTTAGTCGACAAGGATACTAAACAGGTCATATCTATAAAACATTGCTTATATTCACTAAAAATCGTCTAATGGTACCCAAATTACAATGGAAATTGCGTTCTGGGCCTCAAGGGGTTAAGCGTGAAGCAGAGTATACCTTCATCATATATTTGTGCGTGGTAATGTATTGATTGAGGAGAATAGTCGTGTGGTGGTCAGTGTAATATGAACAGGATTTTTCTTCCATGTTTCAATCTCGACCTTCACATGGAATAAACTCACTGAACAATATGAGATGAGACACACTGAGGACATGCAAGTTAAAAGACAGACCGATTGGAAAGCACGAATAAATAAAGAATTCGAGTCGCGGTGTTGACTTGATGGGTGTTGCATGTAGCTGTTGTCTGGTGGTGTGTTGTGCCACTGTGGCGTGTGGTCGGGATTGGCAATACAAAAAACCCGCCCCAAAAAACCTACCCAATAAAACTCTCCCCCCAAAAAACACTGAAAAAACAGCTTAAATATTTTATGGGAAGTTCCTAATATATGGTCTGTATTTTTTTGTTTTGTCCTTTTTTTAGTTTTTTTTTAATCCCTGCGTGTATAAGTCTGGTGGTAGTGAAGTATGGTTATAGTATGGTGGTAGTGAAGAGGGGGTGTAGCTATAGGTGTTGTGTGCATAGGTGGTGTAGCGGTGTTTCATTCTATAACTCAGTATGACCTCCACGAATGACACATTTTCACACTAAATAACCACACGAATATTCTCCTAAATCAATACATCACCACGTACAAGTACATACATAATAAAGGCATTTCAGTATCCCTCCACGAATGACACTCTTTCACACTAAACAGCACACGAATATTCGAATGAACCCCTTGAGACCCATAACGTAATTTCCATTGTAATTTGGCTACCATCAGACGATTTTTAGTGACTATAAGCAATATTTTATAGCTATGACCTGTTTAGTATCCTTCTCGACTAACTAATTTGGTATATTAAGCTACTTTTCGTAATTTTATGGCAAACAACAGACGATTTTATATAGCAAAGGAAAGATATGGACGTGAAGGGGTTAATAGATCACCAAGTATACAAATATAGGATAAAGAAATACTCTGCTTCACATTCAAGCCTGTCGCCACCACATAATGCAGCACGGCCAAGACCTAGCTAGCCATGCGTCGCCCCTCTGCATAATATTCCTGCCAAGAGAATGTTAAATGTTGGTGGTTCCTCCGCCTGTGAAGCCAAGGTGAATGCATCAGACAGTGGGTGGGTTCGAATTCCATCTCGACCGATATCTAGATGGAACGAAAGCGAGTTCAAATTGTTACTTTTTTTTCCCTCTTGGCATTCGTGATGTAAAAAAAAAATCCATGACGTATTTTTGAGCAGCAACGCGACATCTAAATCCTGACCTTCACTTGTGGGGATAAATTAACGTTATTTGAAAGGTTTCTGTCTTTTTTTTCTTGTTAACTAAACGAGAGAGTGCAGAACATGCTTTTTGTTACGTTTTGTTATGCCCTTGGCCAGTCCTTTGTGATGCAAAGCAGAAGAAAAAAAAGAGCGAAAAGAAGGAGGTAAATACTGTTTGAGATTATTTACAGTTTGTTATGGAATATTGCTTGGTGATGGTTTGTGGTTTAAGGCATTTAGTATTGTTATTATTAGGAGAACAAGCGACTAGTTTCGGTGGTACTTTGGTATACATGGTACGTTGTATGTTTTTATGCGTGCAGCAAGCAATGTCCTCTTGAACGACCATTTGCTAAACCATTTCCCAGAATTACTCCTTGTATTTATTTTTGCAATGAGAAGGAAGATCATCGGAATAAGCGTAAAATAACAGTATGAAGGTGTTTATTAGTGAGGGAAATAGTGGAAATAACGGAGGGTTAGTGCGGAGGCAATAAGGAGCTTAAAAAGAGGCTGGATAAATTCATGGCTGAGGATGAAAGGTGGATGTAGGTAGTGTTAAGTAACAGGAACTACCACGTGTAGGACTCGCGACCTCTTGTAGCTTCCTTATTTTCTTATGTTTCTTATGTTCTTATGACGATGCAGGAGTGAAAAAAACGAATGAACCAAAAAGTACATGGTCACTGGGACATAAACGTGATACACACACACACACACACACACACACACACACACACACACACACACACACCACACACAACACACACACACACACACACACACACACACACACACACACACACTCTTAACAATACTTCAGTAAGATCAGAGAAAAGCGAGTCAGATCTTGTGTTGACTTATTGATCTGTCGATGGAAATAAGAGAAAATAATAAATACACCTCTTTATAGGATCGCGTGCAGTGCATTGCTTCAGATACAAGTGGTTAATGAGAAACAGGTGTGTGTGTGTGTGTGGTGTGTGTGTGTGTGTGTGGTGTGTGTGTGTGTGTGTGTGTGTGTGTGGTGTGTGTGTGTGTGTGTGTGTGTGTGTGTGTGTGTGTGTGTGTGTGTGTGTGTGTGTGACTATGTGTGTGTGTGTGTGTGACTATGTGTGTGTGTGGTGTGTATTTTGAGAGGCGCCTTAATTACCTTTGGTTCCTTTCTGGGCGTGAACTACTGTTATGAACACACACACACACAACACACACACACACACACACACACACACACACACACACACACACACACACACACACACACACACACATACACACACACACACACACACACACTCTACCTCTACTCCCTGTTAACAAGGAAGAGGAGGAGCAGGAGGACGACGAGGACAAAGACGAGAAGAGGAGGATTTTACATAGGATTACATAGGAGTAACAGACACCAGGAGACCTATTGGTCCATAGCGAGGGTATCTGCTGAACTACTACTACAAACTTAAACCACTTGTAAGAAAACATTTGGGAAAAAGGGATCCCTTTCCCTAAAAGGATGGGAAACATGGAATTTTTCATAGGGCAAAATGATAGGATAAAAAAATACAAACTAAACTACCACAAACCACTACAATAATCGTACGGGTACTGTTTTACGAATTCCCCCATACCCTACCCTTTTATTTTAAACGTGCCTTTCCAAGCCTTTTTTTTGAATGTATTATTTGCTGGCTCCAAACCAACATTTGCTGGTAAACCTTTTTCCTCGATCAACGATCTAACATTGAAATTTTTTTAAGTAGATGGGGTGTGCCCCGTTGACCTTTTTAATTTTTAAAACCATTATTTTTTTGTTTTTTCACTTGAGTTGAAAGCTCGAATGGGTTTTCCTTAAATTAATGACTAAAAACCTTTTTGGGGATCAAAATTTTTCTACCCAAGTCCCCACGGATTCTACAAATCCTTTAAGGAAAAACTATTATTTTTCCCGCAGTCTCTCTTCAAAAATTTAATTTTTCGCGGGAGAGGAAATTTTGGGTTTTGGTTGCTCTTCTTTGCACGTTTCCCCTTTTTGGCCCTTGTTTTTTACAAAACCGGGCGACCAAATTGAACGGCATATTCCAAGTGGGGCCCAAACCCAAGGGAAGGGGTTAATTGTGTCTTTAAATTTTCGGAGTTTTATTTTCCCAAAGTTCCCGTTTAAAAAAGCCCAAAAAAAAAAAAAACCCCCCCCCTTTTTTTACTGGCAGCTAGGAAATCAAACGGGTTTTTAGATCTTTACTGATGATGAAACCTAAACCCTTTTTCCTCTGTACTTCATTTTAACGATTTTTTTTCCCTTTTAATAGTTATTTTGGGTTTTTAAATCGTTCCTAACATTTTTTTACATTTATCGGATTAAAATTTTTAATAGCCATTTATCTCCAACTGTAGTTTGCCCGAGATCACTTTTAGATTTGCGCAGTTTTCTCTAGTATTTTGTTTACCGCCAAATTTTGGGTGTAAATTTTGAAAATTTTTGGGGAAATTTTTTAGATCCCAACCCCGCAGTCCAGATCGTTTTTTATTATCAGAAAAAGGAAAGGCCCCAAAGGGCCCGAGCCTGAGGCCCCCCACTATGACATCTCCCAATCGTCCCCTCACCATTTTTTACTACCCGTTTTTTTAGATTTGAAACCCCATCCCCAAATCCATGAACATAATTGCTCTCCTATGCCAGGGTGCCCTTAGTTTGGTCAAAGTCGCTTATGTGGAACTGAAATGGGGAAGGGCTTTCTGAAAATCAAGGTATTTTAAACATCCGGGGAATTTTTTTGCGTCCCATTTTTGAAAAATTTGACTTTTTAAAAAAATCCCAGTAGGTTTGTTAACAGGATCCTTATTTCGAATCCATGCGGGGAGTTTAGTTTTAAGTTTTTTCATGGGAAAAAAGACCTATTTTACCCCGGCAATTTTTTCTAAATTTATTTTAACCCAATAAAGGACGTTAAAACAAATTTGGGGCGATAATTACTTGCGGGGGCCTTTTCCCCCCTTTTTTTGAATATCGGTGTAACATTTGCAAATTTCCCATACAAAGGAACATTTTTTTCACTTAGCGATTTTTTTAAAAATATTTAAGGGGAGCAAAAGTTGACTGTGAAATTCGCAAAAGTAGTCGCGGCGAGATTTCGTCCACCCCCAAAGGATTTTGCGGGGTTTAAAGTTTCGCAAATACTTTGATTTTTTCGTCTACTGTTATCTCTCCTATTCCCATCTTCCCTTTCGAGTCCTGCATACATTTTACGGGTTTTTGGTAATATTTTTTCCGTCTTCTTTAAAAAATACCGCTTTAAAAAAGTATTCTTTTAGTACAAACGCCATACTCTTATTATCTTTTTAAAAAGATATTTTATTACCCTTTCGGGGTCCAATACTTGTTTTGACTTTTTTTCTTACTTCAACGTATTGAAAAAACCTTTTTCCCGGGTTTTTGATTTGGTTTCCCTTTTTGCTTTTTTTCTTCATACTCGCGCTTTTTGGGATTTAAATTAGCCCTTTTGGGCAGCGCGTTTAAACTTTCATTGTATTCTCAGAATCGCAGCCCTGCATTTGATCGTTTTGAAAAATTTTAACCGCTGGGGCGTTTTTCCTCCCAATGATTTGTTGGATCTCATTTTTCATCCAATTTGGGTTTCTGTTTTATTTTATTCAAAAGTTTTTCTTACCATGGGGGGAAAATGTTTTTTCCCCCAAACCCCTTGGGGTTTATTATTTAAAACATTACACATGTTTTTCCGGGGTTTTTACCATTTAGTAGGTTTAATCCTTCAACTTCGCTTAGTACCCTGGGTTTACTTCGTAAAAAATTTCTTTTAAAATAAATTTGGGGCTAATAACCGATTTTCTGGAAAGTCTACTTTCAATTTTTGCCGCATCTGATTACCCGTTATTTACTGTTTTGCCAAATTTTACCTATATCGCGTTTAAACAAACAGATCAATGTCCCGGTTAAAAAGGAAAAATACATCTAGGATACTTTTTCCCTTGTAGGCTCCGGACCAACCCGATTTAAAATTACTTTTTGTTCACCATATCAAACAACGCATACCTTCCCCTAAACAGCAGAAATTTTTATTCCAGTTTTTAAAAAGAGGTAGGTTTAAAATCTCCCCAAATAAAATTTTATTGTTTTTATTGTTCACAACGGGCTTTTTCCCCCGTCCCTACAGGAGGCAAACCTTCCCTTTCCCCATTAGATTTTTGGGGGACGATATATTGTCCCAAAATTAACAATTTTTCCCCTTTAGTTTAAAACTTTTTCGTAGACCCGAGTCAAAGGTCTTTGTTTACTTTTTCGTTTCGATTGCTTGCAAATTTTCTTTAATGTAAAGAATGAACCCCCCTCCACCTGCTTTAAAGCTGCGACAATTTAGGAATGTCTTATAGCCCCGGAATGGCTATTTCAGCTAATAAATGTTTTTGCTTTTTTTGTTGACCCCAACTCTCAGTGATACTGCATATCTGGGGGTTTCGGCAAAAACGTTCTAATATTCCCTTACGCTTTTTAAAAAAATGCTTTTGGCATTTGTTTTAGAGTAATTTGGGGTTCCTTGATAGTTTTTTTGGGAACCTTGGGGTGAGGGGTTTTCCGGCTGGGCGTTAAGGGGGGCCAAATGTTTACAAGGGGGCTTTTATTAATTACTTTGATTTGTATTTGCGGAAACGGGACGTGACCCCGCGTTTGTGGGGTTAAAAAAAAGGAGGAGGAGGGAAAGAAAGGAAGACGAGGGGAAGAAAGGGGTAACCAACAAAAAACCCCCAACGATTTTGTTTACTACCTACTACTACTACTACTACTACTTACCCCTACTAAATAATACCCACTACTACTACCCACTACTACTTAAAAACCACTACTACTACTACTACTACTACTACTATACTCCCCCATACTACTTAACCAAATACTACTACTACTACTAACTACTACTAATAAAAATTTCTACTACTACTACTAAATAAAAACTACCCCTACTACTACTAAATAAATACTAAAACAAATTTTCCCCCTCTTTTAATCATCTTTCAATCCTTTATAAATATCATTTAACTTAAAAATATTATTAATAGAGATCATTTCCCCCTTACCTTTTTACTTTTAATCATTAATTTAAATCATTTTACTTATTTAAATAAAAATCTACCTAATTATTTTATATTTTAACCCCAAATCCCAAACATATTTTCCATTTCTTTTCAAACTTATATTATTAAAATTATAAATTCTATTCCCCTTTTTAAGGGCATTTTTAAATATTAAAAATTTTTATGTCAATTTAAATCTTAAAAATTATATCTAATTTTCTTC
>JACEEZ010014098.1:0-15000 GCA_016584305.1 Chionoecetes opilio | reverse complement strand
CCTTGCTATACCTACTACAGTAAAGTCGCCAGCTAGTATTTTAACCCAACAGTTGAGTCGCCACTCTGGGGAATTCAGGGAAATTAAAGGTAAAGTAAAACAAGTCTCTATATATATATTAGCTGCGGAAGATGCTTGGATATATAAAAGTTCCTCTGCCAACGTGAAAACAAATTATAATCAAGTTTGAAAGATCTGGCAAGTCTGTGTCCTGCCGCCCGAAAGGTGATCAGCTACGGTCTGTCATCGCGCGAAGAAAAACGTGGAGAAGCAAAATGCGCAACAGTATATTTGCAGATACAAAAGCATAAAAACAACGCTGAAACAGGGTAGATTATACAGTCATGAAATAAACTACTGTGTAACATCTTCAGTGGCACATAAAAATCAGTAGTGATGCGCTATAATTCGTAATATTTGGCGCCTGGCGACATCACTGCAGGTTAGGGTACGCCGTAGGTCCAATGAAAAGTGAAATATAGATTTTTTCGAATTTGGCAGGGTATTTTCTTATGTACAATTGAATTTTAAGGGTGGTTTGTCCGCTTCAACTTTTTGGTTTGAGCAATTCTTGCTATGCAAAATGGACTTTTAATATTTATATGCAAAAACATAGCTTAGCATACACCATCTTTAAACTCACAGAAAAGCCACTTAAGTTCGAGATTCGATAAATTCACTGATGACAAAGTTGTAGAGCGCTAAAAACTCTATCGGAAGTATGCCCTCGATATTGCCGTAAGACCTACATTAAGTCCGCCAGACGCCGGAAAGCTCACTTCTCATACAAAATCGCCTCGTTTTTCGGGTAAAAACCTTTTTCCTGGCAACTGGATTTTCCACGTTATTATTTACCCAACGTAGGTGGTTTCAGGGCTGGATACTGTTTAAGGTCTAAGGTCCTATCACCAAACTCCAAAAGTCACAAAAAAACAGCGTAAGTCGGTCAAACACGTACGGTCGAAGTACAGCTCGCATTCCAAGCATCCGGTTCGACGTTCCGCCCACTGCTGCTGCTGCCTTGGCTTCTGAATTCTTCCAGGACCTTATCGCTGACGGCCACCTCTCTCCAGACATGTCGTACCTGGTCTGCGATCCTAACAAGCTGAGGAGGGCCAGGCAGGATGCCATGGCATCGGCCAGGGACCTTGACCAGGGGAAGCACCAGGGTACCAAAATAGTTGGATTGGGTTACGATGGGAGGAAGGACAAGACCAGGGCGATGGTGCCCGACAGCTATGGGAAACTGCACCCAAGGTTGATCAGGGAGGAGCATGTGTCAGTGACAGAGGAGCCATCTGGAAGGTAACTTTGGCACTTTGTACCAGAGGACCCGGTGCCACCTGAGAAGCCTGCGTTCAAGGTGGCTCAGGCTCTCTATGATCTGCTGGTGACATACGACTCCACCGACTCACTGATCGTACTGCAAGGTGACTCAACTAGGGCCAACACGGGTTGGAAGGGTGGTACTCACGCCCATTTGGAGAAGATGCTGGAACGCAAGCTCTTCTGGAGTATATGCGTGTTGCACACAAACGAGTTGCCCTGCGCCACACTTATCACCAGCATCGACGGGCCTACCCCATCTGACACTGGCTTCACGGGTCCAGTGTGCAGTCTGCTGTCCAGCGTGAATGAGATGCAGTACAACGCAGAGTTCAGAGGAGTACCAGGCGGTGAAGATCTCACGGAGATACCGGAGTTATATCCTGGTCAACATGTCCACTGACCAGCAGGTCTCCTACCAGCTGGTCCAGGCTGTGAAGCGGGGCGTTCTCCCGTCCGAGCTGCAGGAGATCAAGTGTGGCAAGGTGTCCCACTCCAGATGGCTCACCACAGCCAGTCGCTCGTGTACATTGTGGACCAGAAACCATGGACTGACTGGCAAAGAACTGAAACACCCTGAAATCCTAGTCAAGTACTGCTGCAGGTGTACTTCAAACTCTACTACGACATCAAGGTTCACCACAGACTAGAGGATGGCCCCAAGCACATCCTCACGCAGCTCAGAGTGATGAGGTCGCAGCCCAAGAAGGTCCAAACAGCTGTGACCTTCTACGTGCGGACAGGAGCATGGTTCGCGCACACTCAGAATGTGTCCTCCTCTCGCTGATGGCGAGTCAGAGTGAGGACGACCGCAGGTTCGCCGTGACCCAGATTTTGAAGGAGGCCTGGCAGGGTAGGGGGCACCAGGGTAAGCCCTGAAAACCCTGTAACTTCAGCCAGCTTGGCACGATCAGCTGGCTGGCCAGGTGCACGACGGCATACGTACTGCCGGCAGTCCCAGGAGACTGGTCAACGTACGGGTGCGGGGTCCTGGCTAGAGTATGGGGACACCAGTGTAGACGGTGACAAGCCAGCGTGAACTGGTCAGCCCCAGCTGCAGAGACGGATCAACCTGGGCATCGTGGCCCAGCGTGACAGCCGGCTTCACTGTTCAACGGTCCGTGGACAGACCCACCAAGAGAGGCCGGGTAGCCGTGAGTGGAGTTCTCTATGCTAACCACTGATCAGAAAGGTCGCTAGCATGTGCCCAATGGTGCTGATAGATGGGGCCAAACCGGCAGCGAACATTAGTTCATTCGGTCGGGGCAACCATAACCATAGCCGTGCTTTCAAGGTTACGAAGGAATGATGGACACGTTTAGGCAAACGTAGAATCGTGACACTGTGAGTAGTGCCATGACCAAGCTGACAGAAAGAGCTAACCACCTGCATTTGGAACTCATATTGCAGGGGATGCTATTAACAGGACAACCGGACACGCGTATTTTAAGCATTTTCGGAAAAGGTTAGGAAAATAAATGCGAATTTCATAGACATCTTCAAATTGAAATGGATAGAGTTAACGTCGTAGAATACCATTTTTACACGGTAATTGGCGTCAAATAGTGATATCTAATTTTTTGCGTATGGCGTTCCGTTCTCAAGTTGGACTTAACTTATCTAGGTACGTAATAAAGGATTAACGTTTTGTTAATACGTTCATGTAGCGTGGAGGAAATATTGTAAAATACGTAAGTATACGTAATTCTTGTAATTTGTATTTAGGTAGTGTTTGGTTACGTCGCTACAATACGTTTTTAACGTAATTAAGACGTTACAGAAACGTGTTTCTTCTACTAATATATTACGTAGTGGTTTACGTTTTAATTACGTATTATAACATTCATGATGTAAAGTGATATTCGAGGATTCAAAACGTTATATATACGTATGAATACCCTGGACATTAGTTAAAATACGTAAGTATTACGTTAATATGACATATACCGTTATTATCAGTAAAGGACTGTTGTGTAAAACCCGTAAGCAATTCAAGGATGTATGAACACAGGAGACAGTTTCATTCCATTCAGATTTTAAAGGTAAACTCTGGGTTAACATACATCCAGTTTACCTTCTCTTCTCTCGTCTCTCTCTTCTCTCTCTCTACTCTTCTCTCTCTCTTCTCCTCCCCTCTCTCTTCTCTCTCTCTCTCTCTCTCTCTTCTCTCCTCTCTCTTCCTCCTCTCTCTCTCTCTCTTCTCTCTCTCTCTCGCGTCCCCTCTCTTCTACTCTCTCCCTCATCTCTCTCTATCTCTCTCTCTCTCTCTCTCTCTCTCCTTCTCTCTCTCTCTCTCTCTCTCTCTGGAAACGAAAGGTAATGTAGTGCCCTTATTTCTATTCAAGGAAAGTATGAGATTTCACGTGTAAAATAGTATAGAAATGTTTTGCGGGCCATTCACTGCGCATCGCTACGTTCCTTTGTTTTTAAAAACTCTGGATGCGTTTTGCGGTGCAGTTCGATGTACAGTTTCAGTAATGTACAGTTCCGATGTACATAATGTGATTGTACGCATCAGGTGTGCCCTTGAGCTGGAGCCCACAGTGTCTGCTATAGTTGATTACATCAGGGAAGGCTGTGAATGCCACAATTAACCCATCGTGCAGCCTGTGGGACCTGTGCAGCCAGCCATCGTGCAGCCTGTGTACCTGTGCAGCCAGCCATCGTGCAGACCTGTGTACCTGTGCAGCCAGCCAATCGTGCAGCCTGGTACCTGTGCATTCAGCCATCGTGCAGCCTGTGTACCTGCACGTTATTCTGGTTTCAAGTTAATCAGTCTGCACCTTAAAGGTAATACCCCGTTCATGAATTTCTCATACATACGGTATCCGGTCATTTCGCCCACATGTCAGTTCGCCCACACCAAAAGGTCGTTGCGCCCAAAGTCAGTTCACCCACTCGGTGGAGTCATTTCGCCCACATTAGATAACTCCTTTACTGTGCAACGCCAAGTTAGGGTCAATTTATAGTTTCACCCAACCAACGATTTTCTGATGCGATGTGTTTTGAATGAATCTGCTAACCGTTTCTGTCGCAATTTATTTAATTATTTATTTTTTGGTTAAAATGACAAAAAAAAAAAAAATAACCTAAACCTAACCTAACTTAACCTTTACCTATACCTAACCTAACCCATACCTAACCTAACTAAAAAATAATAATAATAACTAACCTTTATCTACCTAAAAAACTTTTTTAGTTAGGTAAAGGTTGGGTTAGATTAGGTAAAGGTTAATTTTTTTATTTTATTTTTATTTTTGAAGAAATAAAAAATAATTGCAACAGAAACGCTTAGCAGATTCATTCAAAACACATAAAAACACACCAGAAAAACATAAGGTGCATCAGAAAATCGTTGGTTGGGTGAAACTATAAATTGACCCAAATTAGAGTTGGCGTCAAATGTAGGGGGTTGTATTCTATACTCTATATAATATTATCTAGTGGCACAACCGATTAAATAAGTGTGCAGCAGGTAGAAGTAGCCTCCAATTCTATCTTTTGGTAAGCCTTCTGCATAAAGAGGCTAAATTAACATCATTACAGATAAGGCTGGTGTCGGAAAGAAAGCTCCGAAGGATCCAACGAAGACGATACAGGGAACTCCAAAATAAATTGTTCATTCTTTGGGATGAATATATGAGGGGTGAGAGAGCTTGCTAGGCTACTCGACCCACGTGACAACTCGCCCCAGACAACTCTACCTCGCCGCGAGACAACTCTAACTCGCCTAAAAGACAGTTCGACCCACGGAAAAAGACACGTCGACCCACATCGAACCTAACCTAAACTTATAGGTTTTAATGAAACCTAACTTAACCTTATAGGTTTTAATGAAACCTAACCTAACCTTAACCACAAAGTATACCTAACCTAACCTAACCAAACCTAACCTTAACCACAAAGTATACCTAACCTAACACTTACCTAACCTTATAGGTTTTAATGAAACCTAACCTAACCTTAACCACAAAGTCTACCTAACCTAACCTAATTACCTAACCTTAACCACAAAGTATACCTAACCTAACCTAACCTAACCTAACCGTTGTCCTGGGACGAGTAGTCTCACGATTGAGTCGACCTGTCTTGGGTCGACCTGTCTCAGGTCGTGTTGTCACTTGGGTCGACTTGTCCAGGCCCGTGAGAGATCCTTATTACAACTTATCAAGGCTTGCTCATATTTAAATGGACCAGTAAGCTCATAATAATTTTAATTACATGCATTATACATGAATGCTCACTGGGTTTTTTATTTTACTTTTAGAATTATCACATTAGTTTTCATACATTTTATTCTTTGTATGTTTCTCTTGGGTTTTAATAAAGTTTTTACTACCTGATTTGTGCATTGTTGAATAACTTGTGGGCGAACCAACTTTAGTGTGGGTGAACTGACACTTGAGTGTGGGCGAACAAACTCTACATTTGGGCGAACTGACTTGTGGTCGAACTGACATGTGGGCGAAATGACCGTAAACCCACATATATACACACCAGGTGAATCAGTTAATATGAATATTTTCATGATTGAGTCAAGTGTATTTTGGTACTTTCAACCAGTAATGGAGTACCTGGTCAAAAGTACATTTTTCCCATGTATTTTAATATGCTACGAAGTTGGACAAATTTAAAACCGTCGTAGAAAATTTTAATACCACTAAGGTAGGAATGGGGGCGAGGCCCCCCATCAATCAGGTTATTATTGGTTTGGTCAATTTGGGTTAGAGACCAAAAGAGTAAAGGGGGGGCGGGGCCCCTCCATCCTATCGGTTTTTTTTGGGGTTTATAAGGACGAGAACGCGCGGCGCTACCGCCTTTCCCACTTACTTTTTCCGGGTATTATTTTTTTTTAAAAATAGTTAATTTTAAACCCCCTTTCCCCCAACCTTCAAACTTATATTAAATTTTAGTTATAATTTTTCAACAAAACCCCAAAAACCCCTTGTGAGGCCCCCCCCACCCCCTTGGGGTTTGGTTAAGGGGGTTGGGCAAAGCGCCAGAGGGTGAGGGGGGAAAACCCAAACCCGAGGGGAATTTTTTTGGGAGGGAAGCCCCGGAAAAGGCGAGGGCAATGGAACACTCGGCTTCTTTCGGGCGGGGGAATCGGGGGCGGCGGGGCGCACTTTTTTTCTTACAAATCCGTCAACTCTCGGTTCTGAGACACGGACTTTTATTCCGGCCAGTTTTTTGCATTTTTGAGGGGGGACATATTTTTATCTTGAAAAGGGCGACCTTAGGATTGGTGATGAAAAAAAAAAAAAAAACTATTTTTTTTCCGGAAAAATATAAATACCCAATCTAAATACAAATTTTTGACAAGGAAAAATATCAGTGCTCAAAAAATTACGCGCAGTCCTCGTCCAATTTTTTCCAGTTTTAGTTAGGGGTTTTTGGGTTTTGTGACCAAAGAGTAAAGGGGGAGTGGGCCGCTCCATTCTATTAGGTTAATTTTTAGCTATGTTCACTTGGTTAGTGTTTTCAAAGCAAATTATTTTAAAAAACCCTCCCCCAAACCAAGAAAACGAATATAAGAAATAATAAAGCTACAATAGGCCCGGGGGCCACAGTGGTATTTTCCTGTTACCCCCTTTCCAACCTTTCTCCCATCCAAAAATGGTTTATATTTTTTAAAATTCCTATTGTCTGTGCACTAACTACCTGAGAATGAGTCTATTCCGCATCCACCACCTATTAGAAAAACCAAATTTTTGCCTATCTCACCAATTTCTGCCTATA
The DNA here is from genome assembly GCA_016584305.1 of Chionoecetes opilio. NCBI lineage: Eukaryota > Metazoa > Arthropoda > Malacostraca > Decapoda > Majidae > Chionoecetes > Chionoecetes opilio. Next base: position 7,935 of record JACEEZ010014098.1, on the reverse strand, counting down.
TTTTCTGAATCTGCATTTTTCCAGTTTTAACCATTCTTTTTGTTCTACCCTGATTCTGAAAAAAAAACCTTCCCTCCCTCTCCCTTATCAAAACCCTTCCCCATTAAATTCCCCCGGCTTTTTTCATTGTGTAGATCTAGTAATTGATTTTTTAGTTTAAGCGGTTTTTGGCAAATTAAGAATTACCCTTGTTTAATTGTGGGGGATGCCCGGGTACAAAAGCATGGGAATAGTATTTTAGGAGGTAAAAAAAGGAAAGGTTTTAGGTCATGTTAGGATAGGTTGGGAAACGTTAGGGGGGTTTAAAAAGGGTTTTAAGTTAGGTTTAGTCGTTGGTTCGGTTAAGGCCCGTTCACATCTTCAGCCCTTCGCAACCAGTCACGATTTGATTTACCCATATAAAGAGCAGTATCTTAGCCTATACTGGTCCGCAGTATCTTTGGGCCCTTTGGCGATTTTTTTTCACCATGTATTTATTGTTTTAAAATTAATACTTGGAGCAAAAAGTATTTGGGGTGGGCGAGTCGAGGGGCAAATTGGGAGCGTGGACAACAGTGTAGCGAATGGGTGGCGTGCTTCATACACAAGCGATAGTTGAAAATTGTTGGGGCATGGACAGTGCGTCCCCACTCTAAAACCATCGGCATCAGTGCAGCACGCGGGAACAGTTGTAGAGACGGCACTGTGGTTGGTCGTGTGCAACTGTCGGCAAATGTACCTTTAAATTTTCAAAAACCCTATAGTTTGCGACTTCGCCACAATCGCGGGGAATAGTCCTGTTTAGTCCCCTAACTACGGAAAACCTTTGGGCTAACCCCCCCGACTACCCCCGGGGGCCCCGGGTGCCGAAACCCCCGGGTGGAGGGACTTGCCAACCCGGTTTTATCGCACACGGCAGGAACAGTGAGACGACAGCAAGTTCCCCGTCGTGCCCCGGGGGAGGCGGTAAGCGGAGGGGTTAGAGTCTCCGACTGACGTTCTCGGTGACCCGAATTCGACCCCCGAAGAAAAAAAAAAACCTTTCTGCCCCCGTCGATGGCTAAGAACACCCACATGCCCGGGCCCCACAAATCTACCTTCGACTGCGAGTGCACGGAGGACACAGGGGGCGGATGAGCCTTAATCACAGGCGTCACTAAAGAATCCTGCCGCGCCACCAGGCGAGGCCCAACCCCATCAGGGCCCCTAAAGTGAACCTCCAGGCCTCCCATCCGAGCCCTGAGTCACCACTGCCTCAGGGCTATAGGCACAAAAAAAAAAAAAAAAAAAAAAAAAAAAAAAAAACCCAAAATATGTCTGGGGGAGGATATAAAATTTTATTTTATTATATATATATAATTTTATTCTTATATAAAAATATATAATATATAAAAATTTTATAAATTAATATATATATATATAAGTTTGGTAGCATAATTTTTTCATAGATTTTATTTTTCTTTGACAAGGATATAAAAATTTTGTAGTTTCTGGAATGCCTTTGAAGGGGCCCAATAAAAAAAACTATTTCATATGAAAAATTTGCGTATATGTGCGCAATGAATCACTTGCTTCGTGCCCAGGGCCTTGAATCTTCCAAATTTTTACCATCCTGGTTTCGACTTCAATGTCCGCTCTTACCCCCGTCAGGTGGCAAGGTTGGTAGGGGGGTGAGCTCGCAATGTGCAGCGTCCCTTTAATTCGGTCAGCGGTTCGAGTCCGCCTATTTCGTGTGACGGGGCGGCGCTTTGTATAGTCAATAACCTTGTATTTGGTATTTGCAAAGTCTAGATGGGAGAAAATCTTATTTATCTTCCTCTCTACTAAATTTAGCTGTCTGATATCTCCACCAAACCCCTTTGACTATTAAAATTTTCGACTTTTTTAAATAAAAAAGTTGGAAAAATCTCATTCTTTTCCTTTAGCAGAAATTTCCATTCTTGGGGACTTCAATGTTCACCACCAGTTTTGGCTATCGTCTTCTTTAAATAACCAACCTGGTGAAAAAGCCTACAATTTTCTATCCCCCAAAGACCTAAGCAGCTGGTGCAGCCCCCTCCCGTTTTCCCCTGACCGCCTTGGGAACGCCCATTCGCCAACATTCTGATCTTTTCCTAACTTACTCTTCTGTACTCTGTGAAACTATTCTCCCTTTGAGTTCCTCCGATAAAACTTATTTCTGAAAAACCTGTCAACGCTCGGTAACGTCGGGGGGACCCCCCTAAGCGGAGGTGCTTTGGCACTTCAACTCAGCTAAGTGGGAAGACCAAGGTGTACACTCTGTTTTTTCCCCATGGAATTTTTTACTGCTTCCATTCAAAGACCCACCCTTTTTGTGCAGACGCATAACTAAAGTCAAGTCAATGGCATGGAGGCGTACATTCCCACATTTCTCAATCTAAAGCCCGTCCCCTTTGGTTTTAAAACTCTCTTGTTCTCATGCTGTCCGAGATAGAGAGGTGGCTCACAAACGGTACGAAAGCCCTCTCCAAAACTCATGCCCATAATTTTTGCCCGAAATCAGCCAAATCTTTCTTAAAATTTCCCAAAAAATTCTTCCTTTCATAAAAAATGTCAAAATCTTTCTGAATAAATTTTCCTCTCGTGACTTCTGGCATCTAGCTAATAAATTTTTCTAAACCATTTTTCTTCTTCATTTTTCCCTCCTATGCTTCCCCCAGAGGCTCCACAGCTGTCTTTTACTTTTAAAATGAATCTTCCCCAAACCCTTTTCTAGAAAATTTCCCCTCTGGTTGATGAAGGGGTGTTTTCCTTTTTCCTCCACCCCCTGATTATTATGCCTGCATTTAAATCCTTTCGGAATGGATGTTTTTTTGCCCTTTCGGGCCCAGACCTCGGAAGGGTTACGGGCCGACGGAGTCCCTCCTTTGTTTTCAAAAACTAGCTCTGGCCTGCACCTTGCCTGGTCAAATTTTTTCCCTCTTTGTCTATCTACTTCCCCCTTCCTTTTTGCTGGGAATTTGTCACATCCAACCCGGTTTCCCAAGAAGGGTGACCGTTTTAATCCTTTAAACTCCGCCCATAGCTTTTTACTTCCCGCCTTTCTAAAGTTTTTGAACAAAAAAGAAATTTTAAGAAAACGCACAACCAATGACGGCAGGAGGCCAAAAGGGGGATCACGGCGATTTTTAGCCCAAAAGAAAGGCACCCAGGGGGGGGGGAACGCGGCCCGACAACAAAAGCTTTTTTTGAGTTTACACAAACTTTTAATTTTCCAAACACACTCATTCGGTTTCACCCTGACCTTAAAGTTTCCTTTCAAAAGCTAGCGCACGTAGACGGACAGTTTTTTCCCCAAACTACAAAAGTGGGTTCCCCAGGGGTTTCTTCCTACACCCACTCCTTTCTATTTTCATTAAGATTTCAAATCAACTCAAGCCCTATCCACCCTACGTGATGTTTTTTACCCTGGCATTTTTCAAGTCGTTATAGCCCCAAATCAACAGGGGAAAAAATATTCCGGAGAGATGCCACGAGGGCCTAACTTTGATCTTTTTAAAATTTTGATTGGGGCAAAGAAACCTTTTTTTGTTTAATGCCTCAAAAAACCAATTTCTTCACCATCTACTCGACAAAACCTCCAGTAACTATCCCCTCTTTTCAATGACACCAACTGTTCCTTCTTTTACAATGAAATTCTAGGGGCTATCCCTTTATAAAAATCTGAACGGAAAAATCTCACATTCATCATCTCTTGCTAAAAACGTTCAAAAAATTTTGGTGTCCTGTGGCGTCTGCGTCCTTTTTTTCTCCCTCCCAATTCTTTCTCTCTACAGGGGCCTTACCCCCAGTAGGGCGGATCACATGTTTGGGGAGGATCCCCTAATACGCTCTCCTAAACAGGGTTTTGCAAAAGCTTTTCGTTCATCAAAATCCCCTTTCCCCGACTGACTGTCTTCAAATCTTTTTAAAACACCGCCGCAAAGTTGCTTCTCTTGCTCTTTCTACCGTTATTTTCATGCTCATGCTTTTGACTTGCTAACTGATGCCTCCCCCCCCTCCCGCGGCCTCGCGCCAAGACTTTTATATTTTCATCCCATTTTTGGCCCCTCTTCCCAAGAAAAATTAATCAGTATCTTTTTTCTTTCATCCCTTTCAATGGTAAACTCTGGAACTTCTTCCTGTTTCTATTTTTTTCCCTTTTTTTAAAGACTTAAATCTTTTCAAAAGAGGAGTAACAAGACACCCCCCCGAAAAATTGGCTCCCCCTCTTTTTTTTTTATTCTCTTACTGTCTTCTTTTTTAGGGGGCTGGCAACTAAACGGGCTTTGTGTTACCCATTTTGTTGTGCCTTAAAAGAAAAAAAAAAGTTTGGGAAAGGGGTAAGCCCCAGGTATTATTAAAGAATGCCAAATTTTCCCCAGGGAATACGAAGGGCATGCGAATATCCAAAAAATAATCCTGAAGAAAAAAAATAGACACTGTTGTACGTATACTGATGCAACTAATCACCTATTGAAAATTTAAAACAAATTCCTACTTTTTGCTGCTTGTTTATTTGTACCAAACATCTTTTTAAAAAAATTTTAAGGGAAAAATCGGAAAAATAAAAAAAGGGGGTTAGAGAGGGAGTTAGGTGACCTGAAGTGGAGGTGGGGGATGAGGCTGAAAAAAGGTAAGAACCCCTGGGCCGCTAAAGAGGGGGATCCTTTCCCCCCCCTATTTTAAGCTTCCCTCAAACCCTACAGTAAATTGGTTTAATGCCCGCCCTTATATGGCCTCATATCAGCTTTTGGGAGGGGTTATAGACGGTAAAAATTTTTACTGCAGTTGTAAATATTTTGTTTTTTCTGGGGGGGGCAAATTTTTTTTTTTCCTATTTGGAAGTTTTTAAAGCAGAACAGGAACACCTTGTGAACCTGGAGGAAACATTTTCTCTCTCTCCTCTTCCCTTTTTTCCCCCTCTCCTCTCTCTCTATATTTTTTTTTTTTTTTTTTGGGGGGTGTCCTGTTTTTCCTTTCCTCTCTCCCTTTTTCCTTCTTCCTTCCCCTCTTTCCCCCCTCTTCTTTTCCCCCCCCCCCCCCCCCCTCCTTTTCTTCCTTACCTTCTCATAGGATAGGTAGTACATTTGATGAAAATTTTAATCTTTCACTCGATATTTTTCATCTCCATTAATTTCATTTCGATTTCAGGCTCCTTAACCCTCCTCATCTTTTCCCCCGGGGGAACTCCTTTATTTTGGGCTGGGGTTTTTTAAAAATTTCTCTAAAACTTTCCAATTTTGTGCTCGGGAAAGGGGGCCCTTCGGTGCCTCTCTCCATTCTCCGGTGGTACACTGCTATAACTTCCCTCCCCAACTATTTTTTTTTCTTCCTCAATTTTTTTTTTCATTAACGGGTTTAAAAAAGGTGTGGGGGTTTTAAAACGTTTGGGGTCCGGGATTTGGGGCCGTCTGGGGTTCAGGGGCCCCCAAACCTTGCTTTGCTTTTTCTCCCTCACGGGGTTCTCCTTTGCCGCCCCCCCCCCCCCCCCTCTATAAAAATCCTTATTAGTATTTTTTCTTTTTTAAAACCATATTTTCCCCCTGCTTAACTTCCCTTTTTAATTTCCAAATTACGAAATTTTGGCGCCAATTTTTCCAAATTTGCATAGAAAAAAAAAGGCAAGACCAAAAAAAGAATTTGGGAAAACAATTTTTTCTTGTGTTTTAAATTTTTTAAGGAATTTTTTTTTTATACTTCTGTGGGGTTAACCCTCCTCTCCTGCCGGTGGTGATTATGGGCCTTAACCTCATGAAAATAAAGTCCGGGATATTGTCCGAAATATCCCCCAATGAAAATATAAATTAAGGAATAAAACTTGAACCGAAAAACCCTGGGGGATGTTATAGTTTTTCCACCCCAATTGAATTTGCCCTTATTGAAACTAAAAGGGATCGGGTTGCCACCCCCCCCCCCCCTTTTTTTCATGTTTTACGGTTTTTTCCCTTTTTCCCCCAAAAAGGGACAGACTTTTGCGACTGTAACATGCCTTTGAAATTTTTTCTTTCAATTTTTTTTTATCAAAAATTCCTATATTTAAGCAATTTAATCTGGGATAAAGGATGTTAAAATGGAATTTGGTTTTTATACCCCCCAAATATTTTTTGTTTTGAAGAAATTTAAATGAAAAAATTTTAATATGAATATTTTATTAGTTTCCGCTGGGGGAAAATTCCCTACCTGCTCCCCCCTTTTAGGGGCAGGATTGGTGCCTTCCCGCCATAAGCTTCCCATGGAAAAAATGACAGGCATTTTTTATTAATTGAAAACCTTTCAAATTCAATTCTCCTTTTTTTTGGCAGTTGAAGTAAAAATATGAGGGACAAGATTATATGACTTGCAGGTATTACTCCAGATGAACATTGAATTCACTTTGGTGGACGAAACTATTTTTTTGTGGTGAGTTCTGATGTGCTTTAAATTAATCTGCTAGCCGTTTCTGTCGCAATCTTTTTTTTTTCTTTTTTTCTTTTTTTTAAGATAGGTAAAGGTTAGGTTAGGTTAGGTATATAATAGGTTATGTTAGGTATAGGTTCAGCTACGTTTCAATTTGTGTTTGTGTAATTTTTGTTGCAAATCACACACACACAAAAAAGATTTGTGACAGAAACGGTTAGATTCATTCAAAGCACATCAAAACTCACCAGAAAAAAATAGTTTCGTCAATCAACGGAAGTTCGGTGTTCATCTAGAAATATACCAACTTTCATATCTGTTGAACAATTATGATGAAAGTTTGTGTGTGGTATATGCGTTAATATGGTGTATAATAATAAGTGTACATAATGAGTAGTTGTTATGAATAAATGGAAGATTACTGTGACTGACGTGACTGACATGAAGAGAACAAGTGCCTTTATTAGTGAATTGAATTATTCTTCTCTTGTCTCTGCATATGAATTTTTTCTCCACCTAGTCGTCCACTTTGACATGCTTTAAGTAAATAAGTTATATATTGTTGTAATTGTATATACATTGATAAAAGAAAGATGAGAAGTATAAATAAAGTATCAGTTAACGATGTCATATTCTATCTTTGTTCATACACTGCTTAAGTTAAGATCAACATAGCATTTCAGGGTCATTTAATTCTCAAATGTGACTAGACTGTTGATTTTCACTGTTGTCTATGTGCATTAAAAGAAAGGTAAAGGATGTGGTTATGTGACTAAGGGCAGTAAAGGAGCAACGGTGGAGACCGTTGCTCCTTTACTGCCCTTAGTCACATAACCACATCCTTTACCTTTCTTTTAATGCACATAGACAACAGTGGCAAGGTTTCCGTGGCAAGGTTTCTGCAACGGAAGGAGCTGTAGCAAGAACCGTTGCAGAAAGGTAATGGTACGTACCAGGAAGGATGTGGCAATGTGCTTGCTGAAGGTAGTAGTAACGTAGCAAAAACGTAATGGGATGTAGCAAATAGGTTGTGAGAAGGTGATGGTACGTGATCAGAAGGTAGTACAAAGGTTGTAGTAACGTACAAATGGTTCCTAAAATGTTGTATAAAGGTTGTCAGTTACGTAGTGAAATACGTAGTTAGGACGCACCTGGGCGTCCACACAAATTCGTACTAGTTACGTATTTTGCTACGTAAAAGTTACAAAACCGCTACCTTTATACTACGTAAAAAATACGTAAGTGTGTTAGCTGGGAAAGGGTTACAATTAATGGTTCTAAATCTGAATGGGGACTGGTGACAAGTGGAGTTCCACAAGGGTCTGTTTTTGGGTCCATTACTATTTTTTATTTATATCAACGACTTAGATAGTGGTGTAATAGGTGTTTTAGTCTGAATAAGGATAGAAATAAGTTAGCTAGATTGATTATTAGTTAGTGAGAGGAGAGAGCGAGAAAAATGTACGCCAGAACTCTTGTAAAAACCGATAATTCTTCCAAGCTTGTCAAACAAAGATTAAGGTCTAGATAACGCAAAGTTTTAAATTCAGGCTTTTT
>JACEEZ010014095.1:15000-17140 GCA_016584305.1 Chionoecetes opilio | reverse complement strand
CCTTTTCTATCTCCATCATCATCTCTTCTCTTTTCTATCTCTGCTTTATCATGTCAGTTCTTCTTTTTCCTCCATCATCATCATCTAATATTCCCTTTACTACTACTACTACTATTTTACACCTACTACTATATACTAACTACTATACTACTATACTATTACACTCAACCCCCACCTACTACTACAATTACTAAATAATCAATACTATTATACTATTACTACTAACACCCCCAAAACCACCACCATTACTACTATACTACAAAAAATACAAAAACCCACCATACTATACTACTACACAACAAAAAACTAAAACAACCACTAATAAAAGCATTTCCACAACCCTTCCTCCTCCCCCTCCATACTGATCACAAAAAACCTAATTACTCTCCTCCCCCTCCTCCTCCTCCTGCTCTTCCTCCTCCCTCCCCTCCTCCCCCTCCTCCCCCTCCCCCCCCCCCCCTCCTCCTCCTCCTCCTCCTCTCCCCTTCCTCCCTCCTCCTCCTTCGTACCCCCTTTCCCCTCCTCCCCCTCCACAATATCGTATCTGGCGTCCTTTTCACTTCCATTCGGGCTAAACCGAAACAGTCGACGGTCGAATGAAAACCCAGTGCCCGGGTTCGACTCCCCCCAAGCCGCCCCCTCCCCCCCCCCTCCTCTCCTCCTCCTCCTCCTCCTCCCCTCCCCTTCTCCCTCCCCCCCTCCTGCCCCCCTCTCCTAGCCTTCAGCTTTGCACGCCACACACACAAGCCGTTTGATTAAGTCAGTTAGTAGTGGTGGTACGTACACAACACAACCCCACACACACACAAAACACACACACACACCACCCACACACACACACAACACCCCACACCACAAAAACAAATACATACATACATACAACAACATAATACATACTACATACATACTACAACAACACACACACAACAACACACACACACAAACAACCACACACACACACACCCCAAAAACCACCAACACACACACACACTTGTCTTTTTTCCTTTGTGTTCTGCAATACCTTTTAAATTTCCCCGTTGAAAGTACTTAAGCGAGAGAGAGAGAGAGAAGAGAGAGAGGAGAGAGAGAGAGAGGGAAGAGGAGAAAGAGAGGAAGAAAAGGGGAGAGAGAGGGAGAGAGGGATAAAGACTCAATCATATGAGAGAGGGAGGAAAAAGGAGAAAAGAGGAGAGAGAGGGGAAGAGAAGGGAGGAGGAGAGAGAGAGAGGAGGGGGATGAGAGAGAGAGAGAGAGAGAGAGAGAGAGAGAGAGAGAGAGCAATCAACACACCCCTATAGAGATTATACAAAAAGGGGGGGTTTTTTTGGAAGTGCTGAACTAAAGGGAGTTTTAAAAGGGGGGGGCACCATGTTTGATTATAATACTTTTGTTATTATTATTATTTTTTTATTTTTTTTATTATTTATTATTTTTATTTTATTATTTTTTGGTGGGGTGGTGGGTGGTTTTGTGAGTTTAGGATTTACTATAATTTTAGTTTTTTGTTTGTGAGGAGAGAGGGGAGAGGGGAAAAGAAAAAGGGAGAGAGAGGAGAAGAGAGAAGGGGAGAGAGAAGAGGAAGGACGAGAGAGAGGAAGAGAGGAAAAAGGGAAAAGATACATAAAAGATACTTTGACCCTATCTAAACCACTTTGCAATTACCAACTACGGGGTTATGACTATCCCCAAAGCCCCACCACGCCAGGACGATCCAGGCGGGCTCGAACCGTGACCGAATGCGCAGGGGCGCGGACAGGAGAGAAAGAGAGAGAGTTTTTGAGAGAGAGAAGAGAAGGAAGGGATAAAATGGGGTAAAAATTAAATTCAATCTTTGGGAAACTTTTTTTTTTTTTTTAAAAAATTTTTTTTTGGCCCCCAAAAAAAAAAATCCCCCCCCCCCAAAAAAAAAAAACACCCCAAAACACAACACACACACACACAACCCCCACACACACACACAAAACACAACACCCACAAACCAAAAACACCACACAAACTTCACCTTTACTGTCCCCTTGAGCAAGGGGGAGGGGGGGTTGTGGTTTGGAGGTCCCAGCATTGCCCAAAGATCGGAATAAGAACCCCCCAAACTCGCAGTGGGGGGGGGGAAACGGGGCCCCATCGCGAGCCAATGCTTGGG
>JACEEZ010014095.1:5000-10000 GCA_016584305.1 Chionoecetes opilio | reverse complement strand
AACAAACAGGTGGAGGAGGAACATAAAGGAATACAAAGGAAGAACAAACAGGAGAAGGAAAATAAAGGAATACAAAGGAAGAACAAACAGGAGAGAAGGAAAATAAAGGAATACAAAGGAAGAACAAACAGGAGAAGGAAAATAAAGGAATACAAAGGAAGAACAAACAGAAGGAGGAACATTAAAGAATAGTACAAAGGAAGAACAAACAGGAGGAGGAACATTAAGGAATACAAAAGAAGAACAAACAGGAGGAGGAACATAAAGGAATACAAAGGAAGAAGAAACAGAAGGAGGAACATTAAGGAATACAAAGGAAGAACAAACAGAAGGAGGAACATTAAGGAATACAAAGGAAGAACAAACAGGAGGAGGAACATTAAAGAATAGTACAAAGGAAGAACAAACAGGAGGAGGAACATTAACGAATACAAAGGAAGAACAAACAGGAGGAGGAACATTAAGGAATACAAAAGAAGAACAAACAGGAGGAGGAACATAAAGGAATACAAAGGAAGAACAAACAGGAGGAGGAACATTAAGGAATACAAAAGAAGAACAAACAGGAGGAGGAAAATAAAGGAATACAAAGGAAGAACAAACAGAAGGAGGAACATTAAAGAATACAAAGGAAGAACAAACAGGAGGAGGAACATTAAGGAATACAAAAGAAGAACAAACAGGAGGAGGAACATAAAGGAATACAAAGGAAGAACAAACAGGAGGAGGAACATAAAGGAATACAAAGGAAGAAGAAACAGAAGGAGGAAAATTAAGGAATACAAAGGAAAAACAAACAGAAGGAGGAACATAAAGGAATACAAAGGAAGAACAAACAGAAGGAGGAGGAACATAAAGGAATACAAAGGAAGAACAAAGAGAAGGAGGAGGAACATAAAGGAATACAAAGGAAGAACAAACAGGTGGAGGAGGAACATAAAGGAATACAAAGGAAGAACAAACAGAAGGAGGAGGAACATAAAGGAATACAAAGGAAGAACAAACAGAAGGAGGAGGAACATAAAGGAACACAAAGGAAGAACAAAGAGAAGGAGGAGGAACATAAAGGAATACAAAGGAAGAACAAACAGATGGAGGAGGAACATAAAGGAATACAAAGGAAGAACAAACAGGAGGAGGAGGAACATAAAGGAATACAAAGGAAGAACAAACAGGTGGAGGAGGAACATAAAGGAATACAAAGGAAGAACAAACAGAAGGAGGAGGAACATAAAGGAATACAAAGGAAGAACAAACAGAAGGAGGAACATAAAGGAATACAAAGGAAGAACAAACAGAAGGAGGAGGAACATAAAGGAATACAAAGGAAGAACAAACAGAAGGAGGAGGAACATAAAGGAATACAAAGGAAGAACAAACAGGTGGAGGAGGAACATAAAGGAATACAAAGGAAGAACAAACAGGTGGAGGAGGAACATAAAGGAATACAAAGGAAGAACAAACAGGTGGAGGAGGAACATAAAGGAATACAAAGGAAGAACAAACAGAAGGAGGAGGAACATAAAGGAATATAAAGGAAGAACAAACAGAAGGAGGAGGAACATAAAGGAATACAAAGGAAGAACAAACAAGAGAGGAGGAAAATAAAGGAATACAAAGGAGGAACAAACAAGAGAGGAGGAACATAAAGGAATACAAAGGAAGAACAAACAGGAGGAGGAACATAAAGGAAAACAAAGGAAGAACAAACAGGAGGAACGTAATGGAATACAAAGGAAGAACAAACAACAATGAATAAAAAATAAAAAAAATAAAAAAACATTAGCCCTGACGAGGATTTTTTGTGATAAATCTATATACTTTTTTAATCTGAAGTGGGAGATATATAGGATAGAAAAGGCGAAGGCTCCTCCCCACTCCCTCCAAGCTCTTAATTTTAGGCTTGTAGGATAGAAAGTAAAGCTTAGCAGTAGAAGGGGAAAAAGAGGAAGAAAAAAACAGATGACGGAGAATTGGGCGAAATTTAGCTTCTTTTTTGGGGGGGGGGCATTTTTGTGGTTAAATTACTAACGAACCACCCCATCATCACTTCATTCTTCCCCTCATTCCCATTCCCAACCTCATCACTTCCCATCACTTCCTATCACCACTGAAGTTGTTGGTTTTACTTTATTTGCTTTCTCTTAATATTTACTTTTTCTTCTTTCTTTTTTTCTCTTTTTTACATCCCATATTTTTCACCCCATCACACGTCCCATCAAAGTCCCATCCCATCAAAGCGTCCACATCGTCCCATCGTCCACACCCATCAAAGCCACAGATTAAAATAACCATGATAATATTGTGCTTAACTAACAATAAACAACAGTATACTTTATAACGAAGGAAATAAAACGGTTTCTAGATTACATCGGATTCAGGAAGTAAGCCGATAACATGAATAATAAGTAATCAAACGTTTATAATAGAGAAAGATAAAGATAATATATGATAAAAGAAGGTATTACAATGCATTTAAAGATAGGCAAAAATTATAATTGTGTGTATCGCTGTATAATTTTTTCGTATTAATAAAGATAATATGAAAAAAACCGTATTATTAAGCATTTAGAGATTGGAATTTTTTTAATTGTAAGTAGTTAAGTATATCGATGTAAAATAATTTCGTATTCTCATGCATAATTTCAACTTGAATTAGGTATATAACGGTGTATAATCTTTTTTTCTTCTATTTATTCTCTCTAATGTCTTAAATCTCTTCAAATTTATTCTCTCGTTGCGATATAAGTCACTAAGATTACGTTGGAAAAAGATTGTGGGTTAGTATTTCGTAAGTAAAAAAAATATATAATAAAATGGTGTGGTGGGGAGGGAGTTGGGGGAGCAGGGTGAGGGGAAGGAGGGGAGTGGTATAGAGGAAGATTGAGGGGAGTTGGTTGGGGGAGCAGGGTGGGGGGAAGGAGGGGAGTGGGTATAGAGGAAGATTGAGGGGAGTTGGTTGGGGGAGCAGGATGAGGGAAGGAGGGAGTGGGTATAGAGGAAGATTGAGGGGAGTTGGTTGGGGGAGCAGGTTGAGGGGAAGGAGGGGAGTGGGTATAGAGGAAGATTGAGGGGAGTTGGTTGGGGGAGCAGGATGAGGGGAAGGAGGGGAGTGGGTATAGAGGAAGATTGAGGGGAGTTGGTTGGGGGAGCAGGGTGAGGGGAAGGAGGGGAGTGGGTATAGAGGAAGATTGAGGGGAGTTGGTTGGGGGAGCAGGGTGAGGGGAGTTGGTTGGGGAGCAGGGGGAGGGGAGTGGTATAGGGGAAGATTGAGGGGAGTTGGTTGGGGGAGCAGGGTGAGGGGAAGGAGGGGAGTGGGTATAGGGGAAGATTGAGGGGAGTTGGTTGGGGGAGCAGGGTGAGGGGAGTTGGTTGGCGGGAGCAGGGTGAGGGGAAGGAGGGGAGTGGGTAGGGGAAGATTGAGGGGAGTTGGTTGGGGGAGCAGGGTGAGGGGAAGGAGGGGAGTGGGTATAGAGGAAGATTGAGGGGAGTTGGTTGGGGGAGCAGGGTGAGGGGAAGGAGGGGAGTGGGTATAGGGGAAGATTGAGGGGAGTTGGTTGGGGGGGAGCAGGGTGGGGGGAAAGGAGGGGAGTGGGTATAGAGGAAGATTGAGGGGAGTTGGTTGGGGGAGCAGGGTGAGGGGAAGGAGGGGAGTGGGTATAGGGGAAGATTGAGGGGAGTTGGTTGGGGGAGCAGGGTGAGGGGAAGGAGGGGAGTGGGTATAGGGGAAGATTGAGGGGAGAAGAACAGGGTAGGGGGACTCAGGGTTAGGTTAGAATGGGGGAAAAATGGGTGGGAGAGTTTCACTTTATTTTTTAAGTTTTTGTTTAAGAGAAAGTTTGAGTTTATTTTTCATTACTAAGAGAAAAAATGTCTTGCTTGTTGACTCTGAAAATTGAAGCATTAACAAAGAGTGCGGTTACCAGGGGAACTTAATAGAAGGATAGTTAACAGGGGGAAAACCAGGTCAGAGGTAACAGAGCATTAATATTGTCTTGTCTGGTATTGGTATAGTAGTGATAGTAGTAGTAGTAGTAGTAGTAGTAGTAGTAGTAGTAGTAGTAGTAGTAGTAGTAGTAGTAGTAGTAGTAGTAGTAGTAGTGGGTAGTAGTGGTGGTGGTAGTAGTAGTAGTAGTAGTAGTAGTAGTAGTAGTAGTAGTAGTAGTAGTAGTAGTAGGTAGTAGTAGTAGTAGTAATAGTAGTAGTAGTAGTAGTAGTAGTAGTAGTAGTAGTGGTGGTAGTAGTAGTAGTAGTAGCAGCAGCAGCAGCGCAGCAGCAGCAGTAGTAGTAGTAGTAGTAGTAGTAGTAGTAGTAGTAGTAGTAGTAGTAGTAGTAGTAGTAGGTAGCGGAGTGGTTAGCGTCTCCGACTGGCGTTCTCGGTGACCTGAGTTCGATCCCCGAAGAAAAACCAAAACCTTTCTGCACCGTCGAGTGGCCTAAGAACACCCACATGCCCTGTCCATCAACTCTACCTTCGAGTGCGAGTGCATCGGAGGACACAGGGGGGCGGCATGAGCCTCTAATCACAGGCGTCACTATAAGAATCCTGCCTGCGCCACCACGGGCGAGGACCAACCATCACAGCCCTCAAGTGAACCTCCAGAGCCTACCATCCGAGCCCTGGGTCACCACTGCCTACAGGCGCTATAGGCAACACACACACACACACACACACACACACACACACACACACACACACACACACACACACACAAAAAAAAAAATTAACAACAATAAAATAAGAATACGATGAAAAGAATAGCAATAATAATAATGTAAATAATGATATCAACAAAAACAATAATAATTATAGTAAGATAAAAAAAGGATGTTATTTCCCCTTACTCTTCTACTTCACTAACTAGTCACGTATTTTCATCATCTCCTCCTCCTCCATCACTTCCTCCTCCTCCTCCTCCTCCTCCTCCTCCTCCTCCATCACTTCTCTTCTCTCCTCCTCCTAATCTCACACTACTTATCTCTTTCATCCAGTTATTTCT
>JACEEZ010014094.1:0-10784 GCA_016584305.1 Chionoecetes opilio | reverse complement strand
GGGGGAAAGGGGAAAAAAGGGGAACAAAAAAAATTTTTTCCCCGGGGCCCATAGCACTGCAAGGGGGGTCATAAGGCTTTTTTTTGGGAATGGGGCCGATCCTGAGGAATCGGGAGACTTGATCCGATTAGAAAGTTATAATGATCATGTTTTTGCTTCCCTGACCTTATAGACCTGTTGAACTCTTTCCGGGCACATGTTTAGTATTTCTGCCTCCGAAAACTCAAAGAGGTCGTAGTTGTAGACTACGCCTTTGCTGGTATTAATTTTGGATGAGGTTTGATGGTATCAAAAATGCTGTCTTCGGTGATGGGCATGTGGAAGAGCATCCGAGCCTGAGTAAGGTCCTTGGCTCGGATTAGAACCCCCCTGCATACCTTTCAGGTGGCCTTCCGGGATCATTCCAATTTCTTTTCCAAATACCGCGCCGCAAGGAAAAAGTTGCCACCACTTTCCTTATAATACGCCCGTACCAAGTAGGGGTAGGGCTATGGCGGACAGGTGGAGTAGATGTAGTAGTTTCCTCAAAAGTGTTGGGGATGTAGTCATCAGGGCCGTCTCCAACATTTACAGAGCGAATGAGTTCGGCTCTGTAATGTCTCGCTCCAATTTCCATCTTTGTGGCTTCCTCATAAGCAGAGGAAGCATCATCTGCGCAGCAAAATTTATGTTAGCACCTATTTGATTGTCCATTGTCATCATAAATAAGCGGATGCGGCGAACCACACCATAAGCCTTGAAAATATCATGTAATTGCTCTGTATGACAAGGCCTGGGACACGTTGGACAGAAGCAAGGTGTCCAACGTAGAAGTGCCCCGAGGGCCAGGCTCGTCTCTCAATCCCTGTCTGCGTCCCTTGATGCGGGGACCGCCAGACCGGGGAGCTGAGGAGGAAGGGGCGGCTGCCCGCTTCGTGCCACGTCGGGCCTGGAAAGGCGCCAGAGTGGCAATGTGAGAGGATTCAATGGGAGAAGTCGAGGACAAGCGGACGTCAGGGAGAGAGGCAGGCCGGGGTAAATTAATTGATTGACTCATAAACAAAATTACTTCACTTCCCCACGCCCCCACCCACCACGGAGCCCAACGAGGGGAAGCTGTCTGTTGGGGAAGGACCTCACCCAACAGCTCCAGGGGTAGCAGGGAAGTATACGCTTCGGTTGCCTAGTGTGTGGTGGCAGCCGCGGGACCGATGCGGTGCCCACCAGGCAACCTCCGCTTGGCCCTAGCCAACGCATGACCAGCCGATTTGTTCCAGCGGCCACACTGGACGCTCCCGTCTTACCCTCAACCCCTTACCAAAGGAGCGTGTTGCCCACCAAGGAACTACAACCCGCCCCGCGGTGGAATCGAACTCCCAGATAGAGGGGCGCGCGGGGAATATATGGGATGCCACGCACGGCAAACACGTGGGGAGCGGAGCGTGAAGTTTAAAAGGAAGAAGAAGCGTGAGACGGAACATTGATTGATTGATTGATTTTAGTTTTAAGGCGCCGCAACTGCGGGGTTATTGACGCCTGCCTACAGAAGGTACATGTAAAGTAAAACTTAATACAAATTTTTAAATAGAATAAAATATTTAAAATAACGAAATTACATAAAGAATAAGATACATTAAAAACAATAATAAGTGTAAAATTTAAAAACATCATACTTTTTGAGAAGGCCAGTCTTCCTCAATAAATGTAGGACTTCGTGTCCGCGGAGAGAAACACCTCTCTCCCAATGCCAGGGAGAGACGGTAAGCACCGTCCGACCGCGACACGGGACAAAAATTGCACACGTAGATCCCAAGACTGTGACCAAGGCAAGTGCCGCACAGTTAAGGGGACCAACATCCATCACGTACGGATGGTTGCCCGCCCTACCATGAGGAACCCATGCGTATATAGAGTGTGACCAATACTCAATCCGTGGACAAGGCAGTCTCCCATCATCCGGGAGACCGCAGTAGCTCCCAGTCCTCGATAACTTTGGCGGATGGTGCATCAGTGTTTATTTTGCCCTATAGTAATCCAACGTTCTGCCACTGTTTGTGAACTGATCTATGGATTGCCGAGCGCAAGGTCGTAGCCGCACTGGGGGGGCAAAATGGGATAGAGCTGGTCTTCTAGCTGCAGCTTTTTGGCCAGGCATCAGCTTCTCATTACCCGGACACACCTACAATTTGCCGGTACCCAACAAAAGCTGACCGTCCGGCCTCGCCTCTTGAGCAGATTAAGCCTTCCAGGATGGCATTGACCAGCGGATGGGGAGAGTTTAAAATACATAGTGATTGAAGCGCCACTGACAGAATCACTAAATATTGTAAGAAACATCCGGAAGGTAAAATAATCATGAGAGCATATAAATAGCACTTATTTCAGCCGTAAAAACAGATTACAACACTTGGAATGCTAACGCCTTTGTTAAACGATGGGAAATACGACATCCGTCCAACTCCTTCGTCTGATTTGGAACGCATCAGAAGACAGGGACCGGGGGGGGGGGGGGGAACTCTGATGTGTGCAAAAAGTGGTCTAAAAACTGGCTGCTCAGCCTGAGAGGTAAAGACCCTTTTGAGAGCGGAAGGCTTTTGCAAAAGGGAAACACTTCTGGGAGAATCCACTGGACCGACTGTCGAGGCCTTATGCGGGCAGATCCGAATAGCAGGGAGGCATAGCGTCGTCCATAATAGCTGTCAATCGGAACCAAGGGGCTTTGGCAAGCTTCTTCGCCCATGGTAAGTTGCGATCCTGATCACAAGAACACAGCACGCAAGCCATATTGAGTCAGGGAGGCGTATGGAGGCGATACCAAATCCTTAACATAGGGACTGGCGTTGAGACCATGGGAGGACACCAGCATCCACCAATAGACTTGGGATGGAGATGACCCTGAACGCCCCGGTTTTCCATACGGACACCATCATGATGTACCGATCAGCATCCGCAGTCGAGGGTGTGGCAGAGGAGTACAACTTCACATCCCATATGCAGCTTCGAAAGATAAGTGACGGTGAAGATAAGAGGAGTGTGCGCGATCAGCCCCCCAGCTGTTGTGCGAAGTAGGACTTTCAGTAGATCCATGGTCCGGAGGATTAATCAGTCTTGAGAGCACGACGGTGAGGTAACCCAAGTCAGTCTATTGTCAAAATGAGTCCTAAAAACGGGTCTCTTCCTCTACATTGTGTATCTCTTCCCGTAAAGATACAGGTCTTGGGTCGTGGATGAATCCCACCGGTTCTGCAAAAATGAACCGCTACAGTCTTCGTTGGGAAAACCGGAAGCCAGATTCGTCGTCCCATTCACAACTTTATCAATAGCAAGTTGAAGTCTTCTCTCTTCACCGACATCCTGGAAGCAGCAAAGAGATAGATAATCATCCACGTATATGTACCTAACAATCCCCCTCAGGCAGTACATCAACCTACATTGATGGCCACAGCGAACACAGCTACACCTCAAGACGCTACCTTGGGGGATGCCACCTGGAAGCGGGTGTTTCAGAGACAGTATGTTGCCAACTCGAACTCTAAGAACCCGGTTGCTAGAAACTCTGGAGAACACAGGCAACGACCTCTTAGCCCGAACTCGTACAGAGATTTGCAATATACCGTGTCTCCAAGCCGTGTCCGTAAGCCTTTTCAAGGTCGAAAAAGATGGTCACTGGTGTTGTCGAGAGGCGAATGCCCGCATATGGATGACTCTAAGGGAATAGCGCTTCCGTAGTAGAGTGATGCGTACCGAATCCCACACTGAGAACGGGAGAAAAAGTTTTCCGTTCACCAAAAACCATACAGCCCGAAATATTTTACCATTTTTCGATACTTACACACACATTGATGTTAGTGGATATGGCCGGAATTCGTCGGTAGTGAGTGGTCCTTCCAGGCTTAGGGATCGGGATCACCACCGCCACACCCCGCTACTTGGGAAGGTTCCTTTCAATCCAGATCCTATTATAGATGCTCAACAAGAAATCTAGAGCCTCATCTCGTAGATGAAGAGCATCGCCTATGGTACATCATCTTGGCCTGGGGAGTGTCAGCTCAAACCTTCATGGCTTGCATAGCTCACGAGGTGTAAAAAGACATTGTAATATTCCCCCGCTTCTGGATGAAAATCTATGCCTCTCTGTTCCTGTCGCAGTCGTCCCTCACTTGGAGACCGCAAGGTCTGTCGCGCCACTGACACAAAATGGGAGCAATTCCTCTGCTACAGTCCAAGGGATCTGCCACAGGTCTCCATTAATCGATGAGAACTGGAGGGGATGAATTGGGATAAACTTCCCTTCTATTTCCTCACTCTTTGCCACCTTGGACACCGGGGTAGAGATGCACAGAATTCGTACTATATAAGCCCTCCAAGAGGAGTGAGAGCCTCTTTCATAACCCGTCGTATCTAGCTCTTGACCGGTGAAAAAAATATTTTTCGGTCTATACTGAAGTTGGCCGCGAAATGTATTGCGTCGCTGCACGGCGGGTGACTCCTGCTGCCGTACAGTCCTGAGTCCCCGCACGGAACAGGTTCGGCGAGAGAAAAGATCCGATGTGCGGGGGATGCTCAGGCGAGGCTGCAAATTGATTCGAGACACAAAGTAATCTAAGGCCTCTCTTATTGTTGGAAAGTCATCTATTTGATGTTCAAAACACAAGCCTTTGAAAGCCTCCCAGTCTGCACGAGAGATGCACCATTTTGGAGACATCGGGAAGGGGGCGAGACACTGCTTTAAGTATTATGGTATAATGTTCACTTCCCCGAATAGACTCTGCCACCTCCCATGAGAAGTCGAGGGAGACCTTGGACTGCAGAATGATAGGTCATAGCATCCAATGTTCCCGTCTGCGAAATGGAATGTTTTGGTTTCTCCCGTTTTATATCTTTAGGTTGTTGCCATCTATAAGAGTTACGAGAGAATCACCGCGACGTTCTGGTGGAATCTCCCCCACAGAAATTGCCGCCCATTCATGTCTCCAAGGAGAAAAAATGGACGGGAAGCTGGCGGATTAAGATCCTCAAGGATCTTGGAGAGGTAGTCTGTCATGTGGGGCAGATATATTGAGCAGACAGTTAGGTCTTGTGCATATGGTACGACCTGCTAACATGCCTGAAGGTGATTGCAGCGGGATGACATTAAGTTGTTAGTTACCATCCCGACCGATGGTAAGGCACAACACCACTAAAGCCACCACCTGCTGGAGTGGTGTGTGGACATGTATAAAACCTGTCGGGCAGAGACACCTTCCTGCCCTATTCATTTTGTCTTGTAAACAGATAATGTTCTGGTCAACTCGTTGATGAGAGCCTAGTTTTCCTCCCATTTGCACGTAATCCACGCATATTCCCATTGGAGCTTTGAAGATGTTAATTTCGTGCGTGAAGTTGATGGCAGAAGCCTTACGGCTTGTAGACCGCTGCGCTATTGCAAGCCCAGCATCTTTTTTCTATGTTGTAGAATATGTTAAACTACTTTTCTGTACAAGTCCCAGGATGTCGGTTTGCGCTTGCGTACAATCCGGCGGTGAAATCGGGTTCTCATACGAGGACTCCGCGGCAGTAGTAGTACCGTATCTCCCACCAGATGCCGATTTACATACGGAATGATTACCACTTCTAAGTTTACTTATAGCTCCCTACGAGGGTCTTGCAGATGCTTTCATCATGGCTATCAACTGCTTGTGTGTCATAAGTTGTATGACACCTTCGCCTATCAGCGTGATGTAGAGCTGTGGTCGCTAGCCGCTTTCAGGGGTGTAACAGGGCATGATATTAGCGTCACGTCATTACTCCCACACCGATCATAGGTGTATCTGTACGCACGGCATCAACTTCTGCTCAGCAATTGATATTTTAGCCGGGGACGCCCAATGCCTGCTAAGGACTCAGTGAACTGCGAGTTCGCTTCTGAGACTCCTGTATTAGGATGGGAATTCTGGAGCCTCTTAGAGGAGGAGTCACTATTGTCAATATTTTCCCGCGAGCGCATGCACTCACTAGAGGTGGTTGAGGCTCATGAATGAGGAGGAGTCAGCAGACTCCACAGAATCACACGGCAGTAGCGAGAACTTATCTTCCATGGGATGGATGGGTATGTTTAAAGAGAATGTGGTGGTGGAACTGTAGGGGCTGAATTAGGCGTCTTATAAGAAGCAGGCAGCCATCGGGAGCGATAGGTCCTGCTTTCCTCCCCCCTGCTTGTCTGTGGGAAGTTCTCTTCTGGCGCTCCCAAGCGATAAATTGGAGTTGGCCAATAAAGTGATTCTTCTTTTAATTTATGAAGTCCACACTGTCGGAACTCGATGGGTGATCAACACGGCCAGTGGAAGCAGTTAGGGAGTTGACGTACAGTCAGCTGTGGCATGGGAACCCAACGCCGATCATCGACCACAGCGAGGAGGGGATTTACAAAAAAATTCCGTGCCCAAGCTGTGCACTATAGCACTGCCTAGGGCGGTCGTAAGGACTTTTATCTAGAGACTGGGGCCGATCCTGATGGAATCGGGAGACTTATCCATAGCAAGTTATAATGATTCATGTTTTTGCTTCCCCTGCGCTTATAGACCTGTTGACTTTTCCGGGCACATTTTTATATTTCTGCCTCCGAAAACTCAAAGAGTCCGTAGTTGTAACTACGCCTTTACTGGTATTAAACTTTGATGAGGTTTGATGGTATCGAAAATGCTGTCTTCGGGTGATGGGCATGTGGAAGAGCATCCGAGCCTGAGTAAGGTCTTTGCTCGGATAGAACCCCCCTGCCATACACACCTTTTCAGGTTGCCTTCCGGGGGGGGATCATTCCAATTCCTTCTTCTAAGTACCGCGCGGCCAGGAAAAGTTGCCACCACTTCCTTTATATAAGCCACGTACCAAGAGGGGTAGGGCTGTGGCGGACAGGTGTAGATGTTGTTAGTTTTTCTCAAAGTGGTTGGGGATGTATGTCATCGGGCCTCTCCAACAGTTCGGAGCGAATGGTTCGGGGCTCTGTAATTGTCTCGCGTCTAATTTCCATCTTTGTGCTTCCTCATAAGCAGAGGAAAGCATCATCTGTCGCAGCAAATTTTTATGTAGCACCTATTTGATTGTCCCATTGTCATCATAAAAGACGGATGCTGCGACCACACCATAAGCCTTGAAATATCATGTATGCTCTGTATGCAGGCCTGGACACTTTGGACAGAAGCAAGGTGGTCCACGTAAGAAAGTCCCCTAGAGGCCAGGCTCGTCCTCTCAAGCCCTGTCTGCGTCCCTTGATGTCGGGGACCGCGCAGACCGGGGAGCTGAGGAAGAAGGGGCGGCTGCCTCTTCGTGCGCAGTCGAGCCTGAAAGGCGCAGAGTGGCAATGTGAGATGATTCATGTGAGAAGTCGAGGACAAGCGGAACGTCAGGAGAGAGGCAGGCCGGGGTAAATTTTTAGTTTATACATAAACGACAATTACTTCACTCCCCCACGCCCCCACCCACCAGCGGAGCCCAACGAGGGGAAGCTGTGTCTGTTGGGAAGGACCTCACCCACAGCTCCAGGGGTAGCATGGAAGTATACGCTCGGTTGCCCTAGTGTGTGGTGGCAGCGCGGGACCGATGCGGTGCCCACCAGGCAGCCTCCGTTGGCCCTAGCCAACCATGCAGACGATTGATCCAGCGGGGCCACACTGGACCTCCCGTCTTACCCCAACCCCCCTACCCAAAAGAAGCGTGTTGGCCCATCGAAGGAACTAACACCGCCCCGCGGTGACTCAATGTCAGATGGAGGGGCGCGCGGGGATATACAGGATGCCACGCACGGCAACACTGGGAGCGGAGCGTGAAGTATAAAAGGAAGAAGAAGCGTGAAACGAAGAAAGGGTCCTCACCGTGCCTAGAACGCCCTAAGAAAAGGAGAGAAAAGAGGGAGGAAGCATAAAGGGCGCATCACCGAAGGCTCCACCTCCCCGTGACGAAGGGGGAGCGCTTGGTCCACGAGGCCGGACGGCCCCGAACCCAACATGGTCAGGCAGGCCGCCCCATAGTAGGTGGCGCCGTGTCGACCACGCTTCAAGCCCAGCCACTCACGACCAAGGTGACTCCCCACATCAAGGGGTGAGACGGAAGAGAAGGGTCTCACGGGCCTAGAATCGCCTAAAAAGGAGAGAAAGGGGGAGGAAGCATTAAGGCGACATCTCCGGAGGCTCCACCTCCCAGTGACGAAGGGGTTGGAAGCGCTTTGGGTCCACGAGGCGACGCCCGCGCACAATGCAGGCAGGCCCCGAGGAGGTGGCGCCTCGCCCCCGCTTCAAGCCCCGCCACCACGACAAGGTGATGCCCACAGCGGGATCTGAACTGGAAATCTCACTCTCATCTCTTGCTAAAACAGCTTCTAAGGAGTTAGGTGGCCGTCCTGCCGTCCTTTTTTTTCTCCCTCCAATTGCTTGCTCTCTCAGGGCTTTTCCGCCCATGTATGGAGTATGTCTCGCATTTTGGGGGGATCCACTCATACAGCTCTCCTAAACACGGTTGAGTTCAAAAGCTTTTCTCTCATCAACTCCTCTCCTCTGACTGACTGTCTTCAATCCTTTAAACCATGTTTTTTACCCAGACCATAATTGGTATACATTGTCAACAACTATTCACCCAGGCAGCAGCGTTTCAGTGCCGCGCGTGCGCGTATTTGTGCAGTGTAGCTATTTGGGTAAAGCACTAGGCTAGTCAATCGCTACAACCGGTTACTCTCTTTTAGCTGAATTGTTAGATAATGGATTATGTTGGCCAGTTACCAATTCCAGAATATAGAAATAGTAATTAGCGGGGGTGTCTGGGTGGCGCAGGTCCACCCCCTATTAGTCAGGTTATGTTACCATGTCAAAGTGCAGTCGTAGTGTTTCTGGGACAAGCGAAAAAATTTTGTGTTCAATAACGAAATAACTTTTATTCATCCTTTTCATCTATTACCAGTGGAACTATCACCGAAAATTCCCACGTATAAAATTTATCAATTTCATGGAAAACTCATATCTATCAGGAAAAAAACTAGTTTAGTTTAATCTTGATGATTGAGGTACGTTAAGTATCAAGATTTCACTCCTTTTGGATCGAGAGTCTGTATTAATTCCTTGAAAATAATTCATTGTATATTTGGGGGTTATAGAAAAATTATAGAAATAACTGGTTGCCATACAACAAACGTCGTCGAACGTCGGAACGCCGACGTGAGTTTCGACAGGGGATGCTTGCAGCCTATGTTGATCTCAAGAAGGCGTTTGACTCAGTGCATCGTGAGTCACACTGGGATCTTCTGCGACTTCGCGGGATTCCTGCAAGGACTATTGGTTTTGATAACTGGTCTGTATTCTGGGACTGAGATGCTGTGAAGTGTGGGGCAGGTGTATCCAGCTTCTTTCCTGTGAATACAGGAGTGAGGCAAGGGTGCGTCCTTGCCCATCACTTTTCAACGCTTGTATGGACTGGGTATTGGCAAGGTGTTGATCAAAGTGATTGTGGAGCATCCGTCGGCAACACCAAGATCACTGATCTTGTTTTGCCGATGATGCAGTAATCTTTGCTGAGTCACTGGAGGTCCTGGTGATGGCTCTCGAGGCGCTGCACGAGGAGGCAAAGCCTTTGGGACTTGAGGTCTCCTGGATCAAGACCAAGGTCCAGGTGTTTGGAGACTTACTATATGAAGCAGTACAGTCTGTTCATGCGTGTGGCGAGGACATTGAGATCTTGGAAAGTTTTACATACCTTGGTAGCGCAGCCCATAATGACGGCGGGTCACGTCAAGAAGTCTTACGGCGGATTGCATAGCCCACGGTGTTATGGACTCGCTCAGCGGAGTATTTGGCGTTGTCGTACCTGTGCAGGAGGACAAAGATCCGATCTTCAAGTCGCTTGTGATCCCTGTCTTACTCTATGGTTGTGAGACTGGACACTAAATAGTGACTTGAAGAGACGAATCAATGCCTTTGGTAATAAGTGTCTTCGCAGAATCATGGGTATCGCTGGGATGATTACGTGTCAAATCAGCGATTGCACCGTGAGCCTGAATCGAGGCCTATTACCTGCATAGTCCGTCGCGCCAACTTCGCTATATTGGCATGTGGCACGCTACCCTGAAACCGATCCTTCCCATCGGGTTGTATCTGTAAGAGACAATCCAGCGTGGAGGAGGCCAAGGGGCGCCCACAAGGCTCGTGGCTGGGGCAAGTTGATGTTTCTTGTCGAGAGCTGTTTTGTTATGGGAAAGGAGCCTGCATGGGAACTCGCCCGTGGTGACCCCCGGAGTGGCGTCGTAGGGTGGGCGAGGCGACGCGCCCCCGCCGTATGCCCCCAATGATTGATTGATACAGCAAAGATGAATGTTGACTGTTCCAAAGAAGAGATTGCTGTAACCAAAAATAATCTGGACTCAGTCATGTTACACTTAAAGACTGTATCTAGGCAGCAGATTGAAGCATACATTGTAGCATATTGTTATTGCAGGAACAATGTGGACCGAGGAGAAGGACGAGCTACTCGCATCCACTGTGGGAAACTACGAGTGGCTCTACCATGCATCAAATAAATATTATAAAGACATTACCATGAAAAGGACTCATGGCATGAGTGGCACAAGTCGTAGGACTGACTGGTAGGTTCTATGTGCTTGGTCGATCAATAGCATTTCCATACACTGGTAAACTATCTAAAGTTGCACCCACTAATGCTAAGAGATTAGTCTTAAAGGAAGATAATCTACCTTATTAAAAAAAGCTAACATACCTTACCAATTCACCATTTTCTAAACCGGTAGGTAGTTACATTTCCAAGTTGTTTTGATTGCAAAAAATCTC
>JACEEZ010014093.1:0-19443 GCA_016584305.1 Chionoecetes opilio | reverse complement strand
AAAAGTCACTCCCATTTCCCTTCTAGGTTTATCGTTATATGATATACCGTTACTGCGAAAATGTTTTTTTATAATATACAAAACAAAACAGTTAAAATACACTAAAGAAAAGCCATTATGAGAGTGTGAAGAAAATGCATGAACTTAATATTCACTTAAACTCATCGCCATTTATATTTTGCGCGAAAACATTTAGATGAAACATATCAAAAAAAAGCGGATTTCATTAGCTTTCCATGATATATTTCGTTTTCTGATAAATGAATCAAAACCCTTGCATAAATTAGCGTTAACTAAAAATAATAACATCATCTATCGGGAAAATTACCCGATTGATGATGTTATTTATCTAGTTAACGCAAAATTTATGCATGGTTCTAATTCATTTATCAGAAAACAAAATATATCAAGGAAAGCTAATAAAATTCGTTTCTATTGTTATGTTGCATGTAATAAGTCTCCACGCAAAATATTAAATGGCGATGAGTTTAAATGAATATAAGTTCATGAAATTTTTCTTCAGAGTCTCATAATGGAATTTCTTTAGTGTATTTTACAATTTTTTATTCGATAATATTATAGAACAAACATTTACGAAGATAACAGTGTATCATTTATACTGATAAGCCATAGTCTACTGTATTCATGGAACCACTTTTTACTTGCCGATCCGATTGATGATGTTATATTTTTAGTTAACGCTCATATATGCATGGTTCTAATTCATTTATCAGAAAAGGAAAAAAATCAATGGAAAGTAATGACAGTCCGCTTCTATTGATATGTTTCATAAAAAAATGTTTTCTCGCAAAATATTAAATGGCGAAGAGTTAAATAAATATTGAGGTCATGCATATTTCTTCACTCTCTCATAATGGCTTTTCTTTAGTGTATTTTACTGTTTTTTTTTTTGATAAAATTATAGAACAAACGTTTACAAAGGGATAACGGTATATCATGATACTTAAAAAACTTGGGAAAGGGGAAAATGGGGGTGATGTTCTAAAATGGCAGGAATCGCAAAACTGGGCCCCCCCACTTTTCATGGGCGGGTTGGCGCGGGGGACGAGTAGCAAGTCTAGTATACAGTAGTCTGTGGCTTTGCCTCCCCGTGCAGTGCCTCGAGAGCCATCACTAGGTCCTCCAGCGACTCAGCAAAGATTACGCATCATCGGCAAAAACAAGACAGTGATCTTGGTGTTTGCCGACAGATGCTCCACAATCACTTTGATCTACAACTTAGTCCAGTACCCAGTCCATCACAAGCGTTGAAAAATGATCGGATAAGGATGCACCCTTGCCTCACTCCTGTATTAAAGGAAAGAAGCTGGATAAACCTGCCCCACACTTCACAGCACTCTCAGTCCCAGAATACAGACCGGTTATCAAACCAATAGTCCTTACAGGAAACCCGCGAAATCGCAGAAGATCCAGAGTGACTCACGATGCACTGAGTCAAACGCCTTCTTGAGATCAACAAAAGGCTGCAAGCATCCCCTGTCGATACTCACGTCGGCGTTCCACCAGGACACGAAGCGCTAGGATACGGTTCGTGTTGACTACCAGGCGTGAACCCAGACTGCTGAGGTCTCTGATGCTTTAGCAGATGACTGCGGGTCCGTGTCAGCAATAGATGGGCAAAACACCTTGCCTGGCACGCTGAGCAGTGTAATACCGCGGTAATTGTTTGCAGTCCTGACGGTCCCCTTTCCTTTCCAGATATGGACGACCAGCCCCTTTTCCATTCAAAAGGAATGGTACCTGATTGCCACACGGCAGTCAGGACAGCATGCAACCTGCGGATCATGGCCTCATCCCAGCTCTGAGGAGCTCCGCACTGATATTTTAAACACCAGCTGCCTTTCCACCCCTCAACTTAGCTACAGCCTCTCTGACTTCTTTCTAGAGAGGGTGCGGTTTGGGTCAATGGGGGAGGATCGGCACCCCACTGCCCGTAATCCGGGTGGTGTGAAGCTGCTGAGTTGGAGGTCCACCGTGAGTGGTGGGTAGGACACCAACATCTTTAGCAGTTGGAGGTCTCGTGCCGGGCCCGCATTCGGGGATGTCGCACGGAACCAAGACGACACGTACGTCGAGACGGGGTGAAAGCGACGAGGCGTCAAATTCCAGATTTCTCTCCTGCAGTGAGGGGGAACTGATCTGGATTTGCGGAATAGGTAGATGTTGATGACGTAAATGATTTTCGCCATCCAGCGGCCCCGGTGGAGCTAGGGCACCAGGACGCAATATCCTGATCCCACGCAGCGGCTGTCCGCCCAGGACAATCAGCTCCAGCTCCAACAGTTATGCCTGCCCGGTGACATGTTTTAACTTTTTGACGAAATCCAGTCCGAAAAGTGACATGGAGAGGGGGTGGCCAGAGAGATACTTTCACCACACAACCAGTACAAACATGTTTGAGAGGGCTTCCTTGATTCAAAGCTGTGACATACAAGCAAAAATGTCATGCATGGTATTATTATAATAAACCAAGAACCGTAGTAAAATTACTGTGAAAATGTCAAATTTTTTACTCATTGCGCCACCCCTAAATATAAATATTTTTCAAAAATTTTTTGCACACGTCGTTTTTAGAGTAAATGGGTCAATATAACTGCCCGTCCCGGTTGAAATTCGAAAACTGCCAAATAAGGGAACCTAATATATATATTAAAATATATATATATATAGATATATATATATATATATATATATATATATATATATAATATATATAATATATATATAAAATATTATATATATATAATATATATAAAATATAGGTATATATATATATTATATATTTAAATTATATAAAATTATATATATATATATATATTTTAATATATATATATATATTATATATATACATATATATAATGAAATATATATAATATAATAAAATATTTTAATATAATATATAATATTTTTATATATATATATATATATTTATCTATCTATTATCTATCAAATCTATTTATCTATCTATCTATCTATCTATACTATTTTTCTATCTATCTATTATTCTATCTATCTATCTACTGTTGTCTGTCTGTCTGTCTGTCTGTCTGTCTGTCTGTCTGTCTGTCTGTCTGTCTGTCTGTCTGTCTGTCTGTCTGATGTATACCTAACTTCTGATCCTTCTATTATTTCTGATTGGGGCAGAGCAAACCTTGTTTGGTTCAATGCCTCAAAAAACCCAATTTCTTCACCTATCTACTCGACAAAACCTACCAGATAACACCCCCTCTTCTTCAATGACACTCAACTGTCTCCTTCTTCTACAATGAACATTCTAGGACTAACCCTTACTAAAAATCTGAACTGGAAATCTAAACATCTCACTCTTGCTAAAACAGCTTCTAAGAAGTTAGGTGTGCTGTGGCGTCTGCATCCTTCTTTTTCTCCCTCCCAATTGCTTGCTCTCTACAGGGGCCTTATCCGCCCATGTATGGAGTATGTCTCACATGTTTGGGAGGATCCACTCATAAAGCTCTCCTAAACAGGGTGAGTCAAAAGCTTTCGTCTCATCAACTCCTTCCCTCTGATTTACTGTCTTCAATCTTTAAATCACCGCCGCAAGTTGCTTCTCTTGCTCTCTTCTACCTTATTTTCATGCTCACTGCTCTTCTGAACTTTCTAACTGCCCTGCCTCCCCCACTCCCGCGGCCTTGCGCACAAGACTTTCTACCATTCCCATCCCTATTCTGTCCAATTTTCCTAATGCAAGAGTTAATCAATATCTTTTCTCTTTCATCTCTTTCACTGGTAAACTCTGGAACTCTCTTCCTGTTTTATTTTTCCACTTTCCTATGACTTAAATCTTTTTAAAAGAAGAATAACAAGACACCTCCCGAACTAAACTGGCCTACCCCTCTGTTTTGATCTTATTCTCTTACTGTCTTCTTTATAGGGGGCTGGCCCAAATAAGCGGGCTTTGTGTTACCCATTTTGTTGTGCCTTGGCCAGTTCTCTGTATGTAAAAAAAAAGAAAAAAAGAAAGAAAAGAATGTATGTATGCATGCATGCATGCATACATGTATGTAGTATGTATGTATGTATGTATGTATGTATGTATGTATGTATGTATGTATGCATGCATGCATACATGTATGTATGTATGTATGTATGATGCCCTAATTTTAGTATGTAGTAGGTATGTATGTATGTATGAGTTGCATGTGTGGTTGGTTGTGGTGTGTGCGTGTGTGGTGTATGGTGTTTTGTGTGTGTGTTTTTATGACTTGTATGTTTGTATGTATGTAGTATGTATAAATTAGTATGTATGTATGTATGCAAAATAATATATATATATAATATATAATATATATATATATATATATAAAATATAAAACACACCCCCGGACACCGAACTTCAGATTTGTGATTTTGGGATGATATGAAATGTAAAAATATATATTTGAAATTTTTAATAAAGTATAGTCCTAAAATATTGAGTGTGAAGAAATAGACAGGTTTATGTGCTTTTGAAGAAGAGGGGATAGGTTGTCTGGAGGTTCATGTTTGGGCAAAATAGGTGAAGAAATTAGGTTTTTGAGGTATTAAACTTAAAAAAATACCTTTGCCCCAATCATAAATTATAGAAAAAAACAGAAGTCAAGCGTTCTGCAGCCTCTCTTTGTGAATATAACTCCTGTAGATAGGGGTTCACGTTCAGTGAACGAAGTTGAAAAATGCATGCATATGTCAATACCGCAGGGAGGATAGGGTTTTGAGTTAGACGAAGAGCATTAATGAATATTAGAAAGATAAGGGAAATATCATAGAGCCCTGTAAAGCATTACTGTTAACTGATTTATAAGAAGAACTAGAGCAGCTATATAACAGTCATAGAGGAAACTTGAGGTGAAGGTGCAGGGAGGGAAATATTATTCGAAATGCGTAGTTTGAAAATTAAGATTTTGCCAAACCCTCTGGAAAGCTCTTGATATGTAAAGAGCAGAATCGAAAGTTTCACCGGAATTCCTAAAATATGATGAGCAATATTCAGTTAGGGAAATCTAGAAGATCGCCAGTGAAATCGCGCTTACGGAATCATACGCGCCATATGAGGATGAGGAAGGTTGCTGAGCAGGACATATCCACAAGAATATTTTTTTTAAGGATCAGTTCAAATGCACTAGAAAGGCAAAAGTCAAATTTCAAAGTCTATGATTACTATTGACAATAGTATATCACAGCTATCGGATGGTATTTTAAGTTAGTAGGGTCACCATCTTTAGGAAGAGGTTGAATGTGAGCATAGTTCCAGCAGAAGGAAAAGTAGATGAGATAGACATATAGACGGAAAATGTTAAGTGCAAACGCAGTGGGCACAGTTTTAAAAAACAATAGGAGGTACTCCATCAGGACCGGTAATGGCTTCCGAGGATCAAGGGCCGCGAGGGGCATATAAGACATTTTTAAAATTAAGAATAATATTAATATCAGGCATAATATATTCAGAGAGTTGGAGTGTAGTGAGCATGCCTTTATCATCCATAGCGGAGACATGAGCAAAGGGCGAGCGAAGAGTTCAGCTTTATTAATAGGATTAAATAGCTGTGGAGCTACCAGGGAGAAGCCTGGAAGAAAATATGTGGGAAAAAATGTGTTGGCTATGTGCCAGTGCCATGAAATGAGTTGGATCCAGAACGATTTTGACATTTTATATCGATGGAAAGAGTTTTGCCAGTTGATTCATAATTAGCATGATAAAGTCAGAAGTATAGAATCATGATTGTAAGGAGATTGATGGATGGCTACGGTTTCGTCTGTGAGCTAAGTATTCAAGCATATTTAAGAGAACAAGCCTGAGTTAAACCAAGAATATGCCTTTAGCATAGTGAAGGAGTTTGAAGTGTAGCAGGGCTAGAGGTTAGGAAAAGTCAAAAAAGGTTCTGCGTGTCTCACAAGGCGTTCAGAAATACAGGTAGGGTGCTACACCAGCTTCTGTAGTTCATAAGGAAGCAAAGTATTAGCCAGTCACCACGTGGAGTGAGAGAAGATAATAGCCAAGGCTGATAGTGAACATGAAAACTCCCAAGAAGGAGACCAGCAAAAGGAGAACAAGTTAGGATGTGCCCCACTTGGGAAGTTTCAAAAGTCGAAGAACTGTACTACTCTGAGGTAATAGGTAAAAGGCAATAGGTAATAGACAAGAACTAGGGAGCTAGCTCACCAATCAATTAAAAAGTGAAAATATGTTATATATTCACAAATTTTAAATATTCAAATATTTCGAATATGAGCCACCATGACGTCACTTTCCTAGGCATGTGTCTTGAATATTTATAATTTCAACCAAATGACTTCGACTTAAATTCACTATCGAACTAAATTCCTCTATGCTGCATAGTCTTATACGCAGTATACATGCATTTAGTTCGCGAGTGAATTTAAAGTCGAAGCCATTTGGGTTGAAATTTCTAAAAGATTCAAGAGCAATGGGCGCTAGATGTGACGTCGTTTATACGCATATACGAAATATTTGAGTATTTAACTTATGGAAATGGATAATATTGATTTTATAGAAATTAGTGTGTTAGCTCCAAGTTTTCTTGCAACATTACCCAGGCTTAGAGAAATAAGAATTAAAAAGGAAATGTAGAGTGTAAGTTTGTCGTGTACGAGTATCGATAATTCAATATTCAGGTATACAATTTTCCCAGTTCGTTGTACACTGGTAACTTTGCTTTGCGCAATAAGCGGGATTTATAGCAGCCCGCCGTAACGTTGCGGGGCACATCTTCTCTTGAACCATCGTGCACCCGCACTACCTCGCTGATCTCTGTAAGTATATTGCTTATAAAGTAGTGTGACATATTCGTATGTTCAGTTTGAGAAACGTTAATTAATGTATAGTCACGTTTATGAGTGGTTTATGAAGTCGTATTTCCTCTTATTATTTTATGTTTGTCAAATATAAACATGGGGAGCAATTATAAACATATATCTAAACAACGAAAAAACATTCACAAAAGAGTAACATTATTTGAATTACTTTCTCAATAATAACTTTCAATTGTTGGAAAACAAAAACTTAGGTCCTGACTGGTCTGATGACCAGGCTGGAAAGATCCATGTTGAAAAATTGCAATAGTGACTTGATACTCCTATAACTTAACCATTACGATAAAACCAACTATAATAATAATATAATAACCAACTATATATAATTCTATAGTATATCAAATATTATGCGAACTTCCTTTGTGTCTCTATACCTGGTCAAAACTTTTGTATCGAAAGATAAGTTATATAAATCAAAAGACCCCATTTTGTCTAAATTTGATTCTTAGATGCATGTAAATAATTTAGCACATTAGGTATATACTCTAATAAATCATACGTAATTGGACCTCACTCTTACTGTAAGTATTTAACGTTCACACCTATATCCTAGTTGCCGGTCTCGTTCAAAGCTTGAATTATCAGATTTTTCTTATATTCTAGAGTGAAACAACTCTTTTTTATATAATTTCACTTTTTGTATCCTGATTTGCGTCCTTGTGACCTACAGGAATGATTTTTAAACGGAATTATGCTTGCAATTGAATTTACATCTGCTATTGCACAGATTTATAGTATGAATGACTACACCGTGTCCATTGTTATGAATGTTCTTATCTTTATAGTGAAGGTTTATATATATATATATATAATATATATATATATTATATATATATATAATATATATATATATATAGTACTTATCCGTATGTATGTAGTATGGATGTATGTATGTATGTATGTATGTAGATGTATGTATGTATGTATGGGGGGGGGGCATGTATTGTATGTATGTATGTATGTATGCATGCTATATGATAGTTTATGGAAGCATGTTTGCTGATATGCATGTGATGATGTAGGTGTTTAGGTAGACTGTATGTATGTATGTATGTATGTATCATCTACGGGGAAGAGGCCATGCTCCGCGGAGCTGCATGCTATCCTGACTGCCGGTGGCAAATCAGGTACCATTCCTCCTGACTGGAAAAGGTGCTGGTCGGTCCCTATCTGGAAAGGGATAGGGGACCGTCAGACTTTAACAATTACACGGGATTAACATTGCTCAGCTTGCCAGCAAGGTGCTTGCCCATCAATTGCTGACACGAATCCGAAGCCATTTGCTGAAGCACCATAGCCTCAGCAGTCTGGATTCACGCCTGATAAGTTAAAACCGGACCGAAATCCCAGCGCTTCGTGTCCTGGTGAACGCTGACGTGAGTTTCGACAGGGGATGCTTGCAGCCTATGTTGATCTCAGGAGGCGTTTGACCTCAGTGCATCGTGAGAACTCTGGGTCTTCTGCGACTTCGCGTATTTCCTGCCAAGGACTATGGTTTGATGATGGTTGTACTCTGTGGACTGAAAGGCTGTTGAAAGTGTGGTGAGTGTATCCAGCTTCTTTCGGTTAAACAGGAGTGAGGCAAGGGTACGTCGTGCCCCATCACTTCTCAAACACTTGTATGTATTAGGGTATGGCAAAGTACGCGATCAAATTTGATGTGTGGAGCATCCCTCGGCTACACCAAGATCACTGATCTTGTTTTTTGCGGAGATGCCCAGTAATCTTTGTTGAGTCGCTGAGGTCCTGTGACAGCTCCTTGAGGCGCGCACGAGGAGTCAAAGCATTGTGGGACGTGAGGTATCCTGGCTCAGACCAAGGTCCAGTGTTTGGAGGCTACGAGATGAAACAGTACAGTCTGTTCATGCGAAGCGGCAGAGGACATTGAGATCTTGGAACGTTTACATATGTGGTAGCGCAGTCCCACTGACGGTGGGTCACATCAAAAAGTCGTACGGTGGATTGGCAAGCCCACGGTTTTAGGACACGCTCAACAAAAGTAGTTGGTGTTACCGGTACCTGTGCAGGAGGACAATATCCGGATCCTCAAGTTTGTTTGTGATCCTGTCTTACTCTATGGTTGTGCAGACTGGATAACCTAAATAGCGACTGAAGAGCGAATCGATGCATTGGTTAATAAGTGTCTTCGCAGAATCATGGGGTCTCGCTGGGTGATTACGTGTCAAATCAGCGTTTGCACGTGGAGACTAAATGAGGCCTATTACCTGCATAGTCCGTCCCCCAGCGCCCAACTTCGCTATGTGCACGCTACCCCTGAAAACCGATATTTCCGATCGCGGGTTGTATCTGTAGAGACAATCCGGCGTAGTGAAGGCTAAGGGGGCGCTCACAGGGCCGGGGTGAGGGAATGGGGACGTCTATGAGTGCTTGGTAGGAGGGGCCTGCATGGGCACCTCACCGTAGTGACCCCCGGAGTGGCATCATAGGGTGGCGAACGCAACGCGCCCCCAATTATATAATGTCGCGTATGCCACCAATGATGATTGATTGATGCACTCATCAGTTATATTTACAGGCCTAAACTACATTCGGAATGGCCCCATCTCCATATCTACCATTCACTTTTGTTTACTTTGTGTGGCCGAAAACCACCACCTCGGGGAAACCGGACATAACCCTGGCTAAACACTGGTACCATCCATGCTGGGTGGAGAATGGCTGGGTTTGAAGACCACCCATCTTTCTCCGCTTCCAACTGCGGGACCGAACCCCGGAACTCTCGGTTGTGAATCGAACGTGCTAAGTACTGCCACAAAGGATTAACCGTCTGTTGTCTCTTTACATGTATTTATGTATGTATATATGTATATATGTATAATTGCTAAATTGTATATCTATATATATATTATATATATATTACATTTACTATATATATAGTAATATATATATAATGTATAATATATATTATATATATATTTATATATATATATATATATATATATTATTATTATATATATACATATATAATCTATATTATATATATATATACATCTTACATGTGTGTGGATATATAATATATATATATATATATTATATAATATATATATATATATCTATATATATAGTATCTATATATATTACATATATATTAATATATATATATATATATATATAAATATATATATATATATATATATATGTATATATATAATAATTATATAAATATAGATATATAATTATTCTATATATTATAGCATATACATGTCGTGTGTCTATATATATATATATATATCTATATAATATATACTATATAATATAATGGATATATATATATATATATATATATATATATATAGATATTGTATATAAAAGATATATAGATATATAGCGAGAGCTATATATATATATATATAATTGATATATGCATAACTACAAATATAATATAGATATAATATATATATATATATGTATATATATAGCTATATATATATCAATATATATATAGAGATGTATATATAAGATATATTATAGAAGATAGAGATATATTATATATATATATAAGATATAATATATATATAAAAATATATATATATATATAATAATATATATATATTTATAAAAAATATAATTTTTATATTTTATTATATATATTATTATTATTATTATATTATATATTTTTTATATATATATATAATAATATATATATATATTTAAAATTTATTTTATTTTTTTAAATTTATTTTTCTATATATAATTTATATATTATTTTATTTTATATTTTATAAATAATAATTTAATAAAATCTTTTATATTTATTTAAATTATTATATATTAATATATTTTCAATACAATTATAATATATCCCATAATACAACATAAATAAGTAAAGAGAAAAACAGGGGTAACCCTTGGCAGTCTTAGCACTTTTCGTTACAACCGAGGTTCCGGGGTTCGGTCCCCCATTGGAGCGGAGAAAGATGGGGGGTCTTCAAACCCAGCCATTCTCCACCCAGCAATGAATGGGTCCCGGGGTGTTAGCCAGGGGTTAGTCCCGTTTCCGAGGTGGTGGTTTCGGCCAACACAAAGAAACCAAAATTGAAATGTAGATAGGGAGATGGGGCCATTCGAATGTGTTTAGGCCCTGTTAAAAATAACTAATGAGTGCATCAATCAATCAAACATTGGGTGGCATAAGCGACATTTTAAATTGGGGGGGGGGCGTTTCGTTCGGCCCCCCTATATGCCACCCCCCGGGGTCACTACGGGTGAGGGTGCCCATGCAGGCACCCTCCATACCAAACCAAACCCAGACGTCCCCCCGTCCCCAGCCACGAGCCCGTGAGCGCCCCCTTAGCCTTCACTAGCCGGGTTGTTCTTACAGATACAACCCCATCGGAAATATCGGTTTCAGGGTAGCGTGCCACTGCCGAAGTTGGCCTGACGGTATGCAGGTAATAGCCCGATTTAGTCTCACGGTGCAAACGCTGATTTGACACGAATATCCCGCGAACCCCCTGATTCTGCGAAAACACTTTTTACCAATGCTCGATTCGCCTTCAAATCGCTATTTTTAGTATCCAGTCTCACAACCATAGAGTAAGACAGGGTCAAACAAATTTAGGATCCGGATATTTGTCCTCCTGCCCCCAGGTCCGGAACACCAAATCTTGTGTTGAGCGTGTCCCTAAAAAGTGGGGTTTTCCAAACCCCCGTACGACTTTTTGATGTGCCCACCGTCATTATGGACGCGCTACCACAGTATGTAAAACTTTCCAAGATCTAAAGTCCTCGCCGCTCGCAAAACAGACTGTACTTTTTTCATTGTAAGCCTCCCAAAACACCTGGCCCTTGGTTTTTGACCAGGAGACCCAAGTCCCCATGTTTTTGACCCCTCGTGCAGCGCCCAAGAGCGTCCCCCGGACCTCCAGCGGACCAAAAAAAGATTACTCTCACGGCAAAAACAAGATCATGTCTTGGTGTACCCGAGGGATGCTCCACAATCACTTTGATCGAGATTTTGCCCAAATCCCTAGTAATCAAGTTGAGAATGATGGGGCACGACGACCCTTGCCTCACTCCGTTTTAAAAGGGAAAAAAAGCGGATACCCCACACACACTTCACGCATTTTCAGTCACAGAGAAAAGGACAGTCATAAACCAATATCCTTGCAGGAATACCGCGAAGTCGCGAAGATCCCGAGTTACTCACGATGCACTGGTAAAAACCCCTTTCCTGAATCAACATAGGTGCAAGCACCCCCCGTCAAAAACTCACGTCAGCTTTCCCACCGGGACACGAAGCGCTGGGATTCGGCCCGGGTTTTTAACTTATCAGGCGTGAATCCAACTGTGAGGTCTCGGGTGCTTCAAACAAGGCTTTGGATTTTGTGTCAGCAATTGATGGGCGCACCTTCCCCCGGAAAACGAGCAATGTAATCCTGGTAATTGTTCGTCTGACGGTCCCTATCCCCTTTTCCCGAAGGGGCGACCAGACCCCTTTTAAATCAGGAGGAATGTACCTATTTCCAACGGCAGTCGGTAGCATGCAGTCGCGGATCATGGCCTCTTCCCCAGTAATGAGTAAATACATAAACATACTACAGTCATACCCAATAAAATACATACATGAACATGCAAAAATGCTTACATAAACAATATACATATAACTGCAACATACATACATTTCATACATACAAATACATAAACATACATACATACATACATAAATACATACTACATACATACATACCCTAAAACAAGTACATATATATATAATATATATAATATATATATAATATATATATATATATATATTATATATAAATTCACTAAAAGGAATAAGAACATTCATAAAAAGGCAGGTGTAGTCATTCAAAAATATAATCTGTGCCAATAGCAGATGTAAAATTTAATTGCAAGCATAAATTCCGATCATATCCGTAGGTCACACAGGAAGTAAAACAGGATACAAAAAGTGAAAATTTAAAAAAGAGGGTTGTTTCACTCTAGAAATAAAAGGGAAAAATCGATAAATTTAAGCTTTTAAAGAGACCCCAATATAGATATTTGTGAAATAAATAGTACAGTGAAAGAGTAGGTAAAATTTAACGTATGATTTTGAAGTATATACCTAATGTGCAAGATTTTTTTAAACATGCAGCTAAGAATAAAATTTAAGACAAAAATGGGAGTCTTTGATTTTTAAAATTTCTTTCGTAAAAAAAAAATGCACGGTATAAGAGAACAAAGGAATTGCAT
Organism: Chionoecetes opilio; assembly: GCA_016584305.1. Classification (NCBI taxonomy): domain Eukaryota; kingdom Metazoa; phylum Arthropoda; class Malacostraca; order Decapoda; family Majidae; genus Chionoecetes; species Chionoecetes opilio. The sequence goes on along the minus strand of JACEEZ010014093.1, from coordinate 6,372 downwards.
AATATATGAAAATACTATAGATTATATTAGTTGGGGTTTATTATATTTTTTATATAAGTTGGTTATCGATAATGGTTAGTTTTAGGATATCACGTCCTATTGCAAATTTTTCAAAAATGGATCTTTTCCCGCCGGGGCAGCGACCCTCGGGCCCAAGTTTTTTTTTATCCAACAATGAAGTTTTTTGAGAAAGTATTTAAAAAATGTTTTCTCTTTGTGAAGTTTTCGTTGTTTAGATAATGTTTTAATTGCCCCCATGTTATATTGCAAACATAAAAAAATAAGAGGAATCGAACATTTATAAACCCTCATAAAAGTACTAACATAATTTAAAGTTTCAAAAAGAAATACGAAAATGAACCTACTTTTAAAAAAAATTATCTTTCAGAGATCAGGAGGTAGTGCGGGGGCCCGATGGTTTAAGGAATAGTCACCGCAACGTTACGGCGGCGCTTAAAATCCCAGCTTATTGCGCAAGCAAAAGGTTACCCAAAGGGACAACGAACGGGAAAATTGTATAACTGAAATTTTAATTATCGGATACTTCGTACCGACAAACTTACACTTTACATTTTTTTTTTATTCTTATTTATCAAGTGGGTAAAGTTGGCAAGAAACTGGGGCTAACACAAATAATTATCTATAAAAAAAAATTTTCATTATTTCACATAAGTTAAATACTCAAAATTTCGTATATCGTTTTAAAGCGTCCATTCTAGCGCCCCTGCTCTGAAACTTTAGAAATTTTACCAAATGGTTGACTTTAAATTCCTCCGAACTAAATGCATGTATAGCGTAAAGAATATGCAATAGAGGGGAAATTTTGTTTGAGGGAAATTTTAAATCGAAGTCATTGGTTGAAAATTATAAATATTAAAGACCATGGGCCTAAAAGTGACGTCATTGTGCACATATTCGAAATATTTGAATATTTAAAATTTGTGAAATATATAACAATTTTTCACTTTTAATTGTTGGGAGCTAGCTCCTATTTTTGTCTTTACCTTTCCCTTTTTACCTATTACCTCAGAGGGGTACGTTCTTCGATATTTGACTTCCAAAGTGGGGCACATCCAAACTTGTTTCCTTTTGTGGTCCCCATTCTTGGGGTTTTTCATTTTCACTATCAGCCTTGGCTTTTATCTTCTCTAAATAACCAAACGTGGGAACTGGCCTAAATTTGCTGTCCTTTAATGACCCTACAAAAGCTGGTGTAGCACCCTACTGTTTTTCTGACCGCCTTGGAGCACGCAAAACCCTTTTTTGCCCTTTTTCAAACCTTTTAGCCCTGCATAAAATTAAACCCCTTCATGATGCAAAAGGGCCCTTTAAATCTTGGTTTAACTGTTTTCTTTTAAAATATGCTTGATACTTAGCTCAAAACGAAACCGAGCCATCCATCAATCTCCTAAAAATCATGATATCTATCTTCGATTTTAATCATGCTAAATTTATGAATAAAAGGGCCAAAACTTTTCTTCCCAATATAAAATGTCAAAATCGCTCTGGATCCAAACCCTTTTCTGGCACTGGCCATACCAAACACTTTTTTTTTTTCCCACATTTTTCTTCCAATGTTTTCCCCCGGGAGTCCCCAGCTATTTTAAATTATTAATAAAGCGAATCTTCGCTCAGCCCTTTGCTCATGGGCTCCGCTATGGGGATTAAAGGGAGCTCCACCTACACCCCACTCTTGAAATATTTGCCTGATATTAATATTATTTTATAAAATTGTTTATATCCCCGCTGGGCCTGGCCTCGTAAGCCATTTTCGGTTCCTGTGGAGTACCCCTTTTTTTTTAAAAAAATGGCCCCGCGTTTTTCACCTTTAAAAATTTTCCCTCTATTCTATCTACATCTACCTTTCCTTTTTGCTGGAACAGCTCACTTTAAAATCTTCCAAAGAGGGTGACCCCTACAATAACTTTAAAAAACCATCTTAGCTGTGAATATACTATTGTCAAAAGTATCATAGAGCTTTGAATATATTTACTTTTGCCTTTCTAGTGCTTTGAACTTTCCTTAAAAAAAAAAATTCTTGGGAATGTTGCCCCCCAACCTTCTATCCTCAATTTTGGGGCGTATATTTTCCCTAAAGCGCATTCATGGCGATCTTCTAGATTTCCTAACGAATATTGTCATCAAATTTTTGGGAAATTTCCCGGGGAAACTTTCGATGCTGCTCTTTACAAACAAGAGCTTTTCCCAAAGGGTTTGGCAAAATCTTCAATTTTCAAACTAGCATTTCGAATAATATTTTTCCCCCCCTGGGACCCCTTACCTCAAGTTTCCCCCTTTTGACTGTTAATAGCTGCTCTAGTTCTTTTAAAATCTTAACAGTAATGCTTTACGGGCCTATGTATTTCCCCCTTATCTTCTAATTAATTTAAAGCTCTTCGTCTAACTCAAAAACCCCATCCTCCCCGCGGTAGACATATGCATGCATTTTTCAACTTCGTTCAGAAAAATTTAATCTATTTCAGGATTAGTAATTTACGAAGAGAGGGTCAGAACGCTTACTTCGATTTTTTTTATAATTTTTGATTTTGGGGGAAAGGAAATTTTTAAATTTAAAACCTCAAAAACCTAATTTCTTTACCTATTTTGTCAAAATGAACCCCCAGACAACTATCCCCCCTTCTTAAAAGCCATAATGTCTATTTCTTTTCACCTCAATATTTTGGGGCTATACTTTATTAAAAATTTCAAATATATATTTTTTCTTTCATATATACAAAATCAGCAAAAACAAGTTCGGGGCTGTGGGTGTGTTTATATAATTATAATATATATATATATATATATATTATTTAAAATTTTTATTAATGCATACATAATACAACAAAATTTAATACATCATACAAAAAACATACAAGTTTTATCACACACACCCCACCACAACACACACCAGCACACACCACACACACACCACACACATGCATACATACTAAAATACATACATACATACAACATACATGTATGATGTACATACATACAACATACAGTATGCATGCAGCAACATAATACATACATAAAACATACATACATACTACAACTCATAATACATGTATGCAGCTGATGCATACATCATTTTTTTCTTTCTTTTTTCTTTTTTTACAACAGAGAACTGGCCCAAGGCCCCAAAAAAAGGGTAACACAAAGCCCCTTAGTTGCCCGTCCCTAAAAGAAGACAGAAAGAAAAGATAAAACAAGGGGTAGGGCCTTTAGTTTGGGAGGTGTCTGTTATTTTCTTTTGAAAAAATTTAAATCATGGAAAGTGGAAAAAAAAGAAACAGGAAAAGGTTTTCCGAGTTTTCCAGGAAAGGATGAAAAGTAAAGAATGATAACTCTTCATTAGGAAAATGGACAGAATAGGGATGGGAAGAGTAGAAGTCTTGTGCAGAAAGGGCCGGGGGAGTGGGGGAGGCATCGTTAGCAAGTTCAGAAGAGCAGTGAGCATGAAAAAAAGGGTAGAAAGAGCAAAAAAGGAAAACATTGGGGCGGTGATTTAAAGATGAAGAAGTAAATCAGAGGAGAAGGAGTTATGGACAAAAAATTTTTTGACTAAAACCCTTTTTGGAGAGCTGTAGAGTGGATCCTCCCCAAACAGTGGAATTACTCCATAATGGGCGGAAAAGGGCCCCCTGTAGAGAGAAGAAATTGGGGGGGGGGAAAAAGAAGGAGCAGACGCCCAGCACACCTAATCTTGAACGTTTTGCAAGAATGAGATGTGAGATTTCCAGTTCGATTTTTTGTAAGGGGTTTGTCCAGAAAGTTATTGTAGAAGAAGGGGAGTTGGTTCATTGAAGAAAAGGGGGTGTTTTCTGGTAGGTTTTTTTTCAGTAGATAGGGGAAGAAATTGGGTTTTTGAGGATTGAACAAAACAAGGTTTGCCTGCCCCAATCAGAAAAAATGAAAGGGTCAAAGTTTGGTATACATACAGAAAAAAACAGACAGGGCAAAACAGCAGACGACAGACAGAAGACAGACAACGGGACAGAAGGACAGATAAAGAAGAAGAGAAAAAAAGATAGATAGATAAAAGTAGATAGATAGATAGATAAAAAAAAATAATAGTGATAAAAAAATATATTATAATTATATTTATATTTTATAATATATATTATATAATAATATATATATATTATATAATAGTATATATTATTATAAAATAATAATATAAAATATAATTATAATATATTTTAAATATATAAATATATATAAAACCTATATTTTTAATAATATATATATAATATTATATATATAATATATATATATTATATATTATATAAAATTAATATAAAATATTTTATTAAAATTATATAAATTATATAAATTTTTAGGGTGTCCCTTATTTGGCATTTTTTCGAATTTAAACCGGGACGGGCATTTATTTTGACCCTTTTATTTAAAAACGACGGTGCAAAATATTTTGAAAAATTTTATTTTTGGGGGTGGCGAATAGTAAAATATTTGACTTTTTCACAAAAATTTTACACGGTTCTTGGTTTATTATAAAAATACATGCATGACATTTGCTTTATGTCACAGCTTTGAATAAGGGAAACCCCTCTAAAAACATTTTTGTACGGTTGGGGGTGAAATACTCTCTGGCCACCCCCTCTCCATGTCACGTTTCGGATGGATTTCGTCAAAAATTAAACATGTCACCGGGCAGGCAAAAGTTAGCGGGAGCGTTTGTCCTGGGGGGGACAGCCGCTGCTTTGGGATCAGGAATTGCGTCCTGGGGCCTACTCCACCGTGCCCGCTGGATGGCGAAAATCATTTCGCATCAACACTACCCATTCCGCTATCCAATCATTCCGCCTCCGCAGGGAAAAAATCTGGAATTTGAGCCTCGCGCTTTCCCGTCTCGGGCGTACGTGTCGTTTTGGGTTCCCTGCGACATCCCAATGGGGCCCGGCACGAGACCCCCAACTTCAAAAGATGTTGGTGTCCTACCCACCACTACGGTGGACCCCCAACTCAGCAGTTTTCACCACGGATTAGGGGCAGTGGATGCGGTCCTCCCATTGATAAACCGCACCTCTTAGACAAGTCAGAGGGCTGTAGCTAAGTTGAGGGGGGGAAAAGGCAGCGGTTTTTAAAAATACAGTGCGGAGCTCCTCAGAGCTGGGATGGGGCCATGACCGGGTTTTGCATGTGTCCTGACTCCGTGGGGCAATCAGGTCCCTTTCCCTTTTGAAGGAAAAAGGGGGCGGTCTCCATATCTGGAAAGGGAAAGGGGACCGTCAGGACTGAAACAATTCCCGGGTATTACCTGCCAGCGTCCCCAGGCAAGGTGCTTCCCCATCTATTGCTGACACGGACCCGCAGTCATCTGCTAAAGCATCAAGCCCTCAGGTCTGGGTTTCACGCCTGGTAAGTAAACAAAAACCGTACCTAGCGTTTCTTTGCCCCTGGGGGGAACGCCGACGTGAGTACGACAGGGGATGCTGCGCCTTTTGACCAAAAAGGCGTTTGACTCAGTGCATCGTGAGTCACTTGGGATCTTTTGCGACTTCGCGGGATTCTTAAGGACTATTGGTTTTTAACCCGGTTTTTTTGGGACTGGAGGGGCTGTGAAGTGTGGGGGAGGTTTATCCAGCTTTTTTCCTGTTAATAAAGGAGTGAGGCAAGGGTGCCCTTTCCATACTTTCAAAGTTTTTGGATGGGTACTGGGCTAAATTTTTGATCAAAGTTTTTTTTTGGAGCTCGGGCGGGAAAAACCAAAATCCCTGATCTTGTTTTTTCCCAGATGCAGTAAACTTTGCTGAGTCGCTGGGGCCTAGGATGGGTCTCGAGGCACTGCACGGGGAGGCAAAGCCCAGACACTGTATACGACTTGCTACTCGTGCCCCGCGCCAACCCCCCATGACAAGTGGAGGCCAGTTTTGCGATTTTTCCCCCTTTAGAACACACCCCCCATTTCCTTTCCCAAATTTTTAAAGTAACATTATATACCGTTATCTTCGTAAAAATTTTTTATAATTTTATAAATAAAAAAACAGTAAAATACACTAAAGAAATGCCTTAGGAGAGTGAAAAAATAGCATGACCCAATATTTTTTTAAATCTTTGCATTTTAAAATTTGCGAGAAAAAATTTTGATGAAACATTCAATAGAAGCGGACTGTCTTAGCTTTCCATTTATTAAATTTTCCCTTTTTTGAAAATGAAATTTGAACCATGCTATAGAGCTTTTAAATAAAAAAATAACATCACAACGGATGGCGTAAAAAAGTGTTCCAGAATACAGTAGACAGGTTATCGTATAAATTTATACACTGTTTTCTTTGTAAATGTTTTTTCTATAAATTATCGAAAAAAAATTGTAAAAACACTAAAGAAATTCCATTATGAGACTCTGAA
>JACEEZ010014092.1:267292-272292 GCA_016584305.1 Chionoecetes opilio | reverse complement strand
GGGGAGCGTTGAGGGGAGAAGCCATGTAGGGGATATCCTTAAATAGCCCAGATAGCTGATTGAACGGATTGAACGAGGGGTAAGTCACCGAGAGGGACGGCAATCTGAGGGGAATACTGATAAAGAGGTGGAGGGAGGGGAAAAATGGAGCAATATGTATGAACTGTTCTCTAATCTTGTAGTGTTTGTAGGGGAAGTAAGAGTGTGTTAATGTAAAGCGTTGCACTGGTCTTTGATCTGCTGGGTGATTCCTGATTCCTTTGTCGGGGTTGTAGCCTTGTGTTTATTTGATTTTTGATGTGTTTTTTGTTGTTATCATGGTGGTGGTGATATGTGTTGATATGATCTCTCTCTCTCTCTCTCTCTCTCTCTCTCTCTCTCTCTCTCTCTCTCTCTCTCTCCTCTCTCTTCTCTCTCTCTCTCTCTCTCTCTCTCTCTCTCTCTCTCTCTCTCTCTCTCTCTCTCTCTCACACACACCCACACACACATACACACACACACACACACACACACACACACAAGGATGGATCTGGAATGGAGTTTATTGAGTTCTCTTCATTGTCATCAGCACAATAACTAAACTGATGATACGAGAGAAGCGTACACAACCCAAAAATGCATCCACCTTGAAAAACTAAACAGAGCACGAAAATATCACACACAAACACACACACACACTTATTGGTCGTTGGTGGAAAAAAAAGAAAAAAAAAATCATTTTGGCATTCAAAATTCATGGCAGTCGATATTTCATCTTATACTTACGGTGACTTCTTGTACTTAACCAATAAGTATCCTGCTTACTACTTATGTACCAGAGAGTAACATGGAAAAGAGGATACAGATTAACATTTTATCAATATATATGTGATCTATCGTTGCATAGCCGTTTACATGACTACTACTTCCCATGACTACTCCTTCCCACGACCATGATATGTATGTACTTCTCCCAGCATATCAGACCCTCGGTAAACCTCTACCTATAGGGAAAGCGACCTAGGCAGAACGAACGACCAAGGGACGAGCAACACGCAGTCCCCGTCAACCTTGGGACACGCCCACGTATATTCTTACACTTGTTATGAAATATAGGGTAAAATATTATCTTCTTCTTAGCAGTAAAATCACATAATACTGACGTGCTGTGTAGAAATAAGTAAAGTGAGAACCAATGAACCAATACGAGTGTTATATGTAACTTGTAATAAATGTATTTGTCATAAAAATAACTGTACTAATAACTGTACTTGTAATAAAAATAAATATATAGTCAAACATTTTATTCTTCTAAGCAGTAAAATCACCTTATAATACTGACGTGGGTAGAAAAAGGGGAATCGAGGTATAGATAGACCCATTTTGGGGCTTTTATGCACAGCGGTGTGTGCTTCGATGAATCAATACAAGAACAACACATGTACACGAATCCCTGCAGCACTTAAGGCAACAAAAACAAAGGCGAGGGAGGGGAATCGTGGCGAAATCATGTCACTTAACGTAATTGTTGTTATTCAAAATTTTAAGATAATAACTCCTTTACCTCTTAGGTATGTTTGCCTGCGGGAAAAAGGGGAGGAAAAGGAGAGTGAGAGAGAGAGCGGGGGGAGAGGGGGAAGAGAGGAGAGAGAAAAGGAGAGAGAAGAGAGACGGAGAAGAAGATCGAGAAAGAGAGAAGAGGGCAGAAGGAGGAGAGAGATAAGCGAAAAATGGAAACAAAAGGGAGCGGAGGGAGAGGGGGGGAGGGGGGGAGAGGGCCGGAGGTTGGGGAGAGACGAGTGATAAGGAAGATGAGCAGAAAAATGGGAGTAGAAAAAAGAGAAAGTACGGACCGGAAAAAATTAGAGAGGAGGAAGAGAGAGAGGGAAAGAGGAGAGAGAGAGAGAGGAGAGAGAGAGGAGGAGAGAGAAACCGCAGAAGGAGAGAAGAGATGAGGAGAGAGGGACAGAGAAGAGGAAAAGGACCAAAGGAGGAGGAAGAGAGGAGAGGAGAGGGAACGAAAAGGGGGAAAGAGAAAGGGAGAAAAGAAGAGGAAAAAAGACAAGAAGGAGGGAAAAGAAGGAAAGAGAGAGAGGAGAGAGAGAGGAGAGAGAGAGAGAGAGAGAAGGGAGGGAGAGAGAAGAAGAGAAGACAGAGAAGAGACAGAGAAAGAGGAAGAAAAGAGAGAGAGAAAGAGAGAGAGAGAGACAGAGAGAAGGGGAAAGAAAAAAGGGAGAAAACGACAGAGAATGAAAAAGGAGAAATGAGAAGGAAAAGGAGAGAGAAGAAGAGAGAAGAGAGAGAGAGAGAGGAAGAAGGCAAGGCGAGGTGAGAGTGGAAAAAATAAAGAAAGGACAGAACAGTAAAAAAACTCCTCGAGAGCTACTACAATCGAGTGGGGAAAACAAAGAATGTAAAAGTGAAAACGACCCAGGAGGAGGAGGAGGAGGAGGAGGAGGAGGAGGAGGGAGAGGAGGAGGAGGAGGAAGAGGGAGGAGGAGGAGGAGGAGGAGGAGGAGGAGGAGGAGGAGGAGGAGGAGGATAAAAAGAAGAAAAAGAAGTAGAAATAAAAGAAACAAGAGGAGGAGAGGAGGATATGGCTTAGCCCAATCGGATATATATAAGAACATTGACAGCGCGCAAGCACACACTAGTATGAAACAAAACACATGCCGAACCACTTTTGTGTGGTTGGTGTGGGGGTTGGTGGTGTGTGTGTGTGTGTTTGTGTGTTGTGCGTTGGTTGTAGTTGTTGTGTTGGTGAAAATTAATACTGAGTGGACACGCTGAGTAAATATATATGACCATTGCATTTCGTAACTTTCATTTCTGGGAGTGAACTAAAAAATAAAGAGACACATTTACAAGCAATCCGTATGAACAGAAGAAAAAAAAAACCCATAAAAAGGGTGAAAGAAAAGACACAAAACAAAGGAACAACCAAGGTGGAATACATCAACAAGGTACATAACATCAACAAGGTACATAACATCAACAAGGTACATAACATCAACAAGGTACATAACATCAACAAGGTACATAACATCAACAAGGTACATAACATCAACAAGGTACATAACATCAATAGGTACATAACATCAACAAGGTACATAACATCAACAAGGTACATAACATCAACAAGGTACATAACATCAATAGGTACATAACATCAACAGGTACATAACATCAACAAGGTACATAACATCAACAAGGTACATAACATCAACAGGTACATAACATCAACAAGGTACATAACATCAATAGGTACATAACATCAACAGGTACATAACATCAACAAGGTACATAACATCAACAAGGTACATAACATCAATAGGTACATAACATCAATAGGTACATAACATCAATAGGTACATAACATCAATAGGTACATAACATCAACAAGGTACATAACATCAACAAGGTACATAACATCAATAGGTACATAACATCAACAAGGTACATAACATCAACAGGTACATAACATCAACAAGGTACATAACATCAACAAGGTACATAACATCAACAGGTACATAACATCAGGTAGAAAGAAAGGTACATAAAGGAAGGTAAATAACATCAACACCGACATAAGAGGGTAATATTACAAAGATACGAGACACAGAAAGACCCTTAAAATATTTCTTCACAACACTGGCGAACACAAGCTGAAGCGTATCCAGTAATTCCTCGACTGACAGGACTCAAGAGGCATGGAGAGACGGAAGCCACGTGTAGGATGGGAGGAGGAGGAGGAGGAGGAGGGGGAGAGGAGGAGGAGGAGGAGGAGGAGGAGGAGGAGGAGGAGAGGAGGAAGAGATCAGGAAAACGAGTAGGGTTTGGAGGATGAGGAGGACGAGGAGCAGGACGAGGAAGAGGACGAGGAGGCGGACGAGGATTACATAGGATTACATAGGAGTAACAGACACCAGGAGACCTATTGGTCCATAGCGAGGGTATCTGCTGAACTACATACTACTAACTATCAACTACTTGTAAGAAAACAGTTGGAAAATGATACCATGTCCCTAAAGAGGATAGGAACATGGAAGTTTCATAGTGCAGAATGATAGGATATGAAAAATACTAAACTACAAAATACCACTACCACTACAACTAATCGATACGGGGGACTAGATACGAATTCGCACTATTAATACCCTTTACTTTACAGTGCGCGTCAAGTCTGTTTTTTGAATTAGTTATTTTGTTGGCTCCGACAACATTTGCTGGTAACTTGTTCCATCGATCAACGACTCTAAAATTGAAATAATTTTTACGGAAATCGGTGATGCAACGTTGACCGTTTAGTTTTAAAACCATTATTTCTTGTTGTCACTTGAGTTGAAAGCTCGAATAGGTTCTCTTGATTAATGACAATCAAAAACCCTTTTTGGATCTTAAAGGTTCTATCAAGTCCCCACGGATTCTACGATCCTTTAAGGAAAAACTATTAAGGTTTCCGCAGTCTCTCTTCATAAGATGAATTTCGCAGAGATGGAATTTGTTTGGTTGCTCTTCTTTGCCACTGATTCCAATTTGGCTTGATCTTTTACGAAAACAGGGGGGACCAAATTGAACGGCATATTCCAAGTGCGGCCTAACCAAGGACGTGTATAATTGTGTCATTACTTTCGGAGTTTTATGTTCAAAGTTACGTTTAATAAAGCCCAACAGCATATTTGCCTTTTTACGGGCTGCTAGGCAATGCGAACTGGTTTTCAGATCATTACTGATGATGACAACCAAAATCCTTTTCCTGCTGTACTTCGGGTTAACGATTTATTTTGCATTTGATAGTTATATTTGAGTTATCGTTGCCTATATGCATTACTTTACATTTATCGGAATTGAATTTTAATAGCCATTTATCACTCCAATCTGATAGTTTGTCGAGATCACTTTGTATGAGTTCGCAGTTTTCTCTAGTATATGCTTTACCGCCTAATTTGATGTCATCTGCAAATTTTTGATATTTTTAGATACAAGTCCGCAGTCCAGATCGTTTGATATATATCAGAAAA
>JACEEZ010014092.1:259792-264792 GCA_016584305.1 Chionoecetes opilio | reverse complement strand
TTTTTTATCTCCACCTCCCCATTTATCTTCCTCCTACTTTTCCATCTTCGTCCCCATCACTTACACACACACACACACACACACACACACACACACACACACACACACACACACACACACACACACACACACACACTATTTCAAGGCAACTCTGCACAAGATTCTGGAGCAGTGTGTCAGCTTTTGAGGTTTTTTCTGGGGCTTTTGTGATTCGTTGAAGGAGAAGCAGGAGCAGGGGAAGAGGATTACAAGGGATTTACGCACAACAACAGACTTTCAGGAGGAGGAGGAGGAGGAGGAGGAGGAGGAGGAGGAGGAGGAGGAGGAGGAGGAGGAGGAGGAGGAGGAGAAGTGAGGGAGGAGAAAGAAACACAAAAAGTAGAATAGAGGTAAGAGGAGGAACAGGTAGGAAAAGAGACACATAGGTGGAGGAAAAGAGGAAAAGAAGTGAGAGAGGCGTCAGATAAAGAAAGAATAGAACAAGCGGTAGGGGGAGGAGTAGGAAGTAAAAGAAACACAAGTCGGCAGCAGCGGTGGTGTTGCAGAGGTAGAGGTAGGGGAGGTAGAAGAGGTAGTGGCGGTAGGGAAAGGCAGAAAGTACATATTCTATTACGGCCCGGTTCTCCTGCCCAGTCGCATCCGGTATACCTCGCTCCGGGTAGAGTAACCTCCCAGCCTTGACACGCCAGCTTGCACCCCACACACCAATCATTGACGTGTCATGTATAAAGCACACATCTGCACATCCACCCCACACCAGCGGCGATGCGTTTATAGTTCCGTCACCTCCATCAGCCACCGCAGGGCACACACACACACCACCACACACACACACACACACACACACACACACACACACACACAGACCACAGGGCACACACACACACCACCACAGGGCACACACACACACACCACCACAGGGCACACACACACACACGCCACCACAGGCACACACACACACCCCCACAAGGGCACACACCCCACCACACGCCACCACAGGGAAAACACACACACCACCACAGGGCACACACACCACCACAGGGACACACACACACACACACACCAACACAGGGCACACACCAAAACCACCAAGGGCACACACACACACACCACCACAGGCACCCCACACACCACCAAAACAGGCCACACACACACACACACCAACACAGGGCAAAACACACACACCACCACAGGGCACACCACACACACACCACCACAGGGCACACACACACACACCAACACAGGGCACACACACACACAAACCAACACAGGGCACACACACACACCACCACAGGCACACACACACACCACCACAGGCACACCCCACACACACCAACACAGGGGACACACCACACACCACCACAGGGCACACACCACACACCAAAAACAGGCACACACACACCACACCAACACAGGCAAAACACACACAAACCCCCACAGGGCACACACACACACACCACCACAGGGCACACACACACACACCCCCCAACACAGGCACACACACACACCACCACAGGGCACCCCAACCACACACACACCACAGGGCACACAAACACCACACCAACACAGGGCACACACACACACCACCACAGGGCACACACACACCACACCACCACAGGGCACACACCCCAACACCAACACAGGGCACACACACACACACCACCACAGGGCACACCCCACACACCACACAGGCACCCACACACACACCAACACAGGGCAACACACACACAGAACCCCAGGGCACACACACCCCACCACCACAGGGCCACACACACACACCAACACAGGGCACACACACACACCACCACAGGGCACACACACACCACCACCACAGGCACACACACACACACCCCAAAACAGGGCACACACACACACACACCACCCACAGGCACACACACACACACCACCACAGGGCACACACACACACACCAAACACAGGGCACACACACACAACCAACACAGGGCACACACACACACACACCAACACAGGGCACACACACACACAACCACCACAGGCACACACACACAAAACCAACACAGGGCACACACACACACCACCACAGGGCACCACAACACACACAACACAGGCACAAAACACACACACAAACACAGGCACACACACACACACCACCACAGGGCAACACACCAACACCAACACAGGGCCACACCACACACACCACCACAGGGCACACCCACACACGCCCCACAGGGCCACACCCCCAAACCCACACGGGGCACCACACACACACACACCACAGGGCAACACAACACACCAACACAGGCACACACACCCCAACACAGGGCACACACAACACCACCACGGGGAAAACCACCACCCCCACCAAAAAACAGGGCACACACACACACACCCCACGGGGCACAACACACACCACCAAGGGCACACCCCACACACACCCAAACCCCGGGCACACACACACACACACAGGGCACACCACACAACCAACCAGGGCACCCAAACACACCCCAACCAGGGCACACACACACACCCCCCACGGGCAACACACACAACCAAACAGGGCACACACACACACCCCAAACACAGGGCACACCACACACACAACACAGGGCACACACACACAAAAACACAGGACCCACACACACCCCCACGGGGCCAAAAAACACCCCAAACACGGGGCCAAAAACACACACCCACCACGGGGCACACAACACCCCCAAAACGGGGCAACACACACACCCCCACGGGGCACCACCCCACACACCCAGGGCACCACAACCCCAAAAAGGGGCACCACACACAACCAACACAGGGCACACACAACACCCCCACAGGGCAAAACACACCCCAGCCACCCAGGGCACACACACCCCCACCCCCAGGGCCACCCACCCCCCCCACCACGGGGAAAAAAAAAAGGGCACACACAACCCCCCCACGGGGCACACACACACACACCCCCACAGGGCACACACACACACCCACCACAGGGACCACAAAACCCCAACGCCCCACAGGGCCAACACACACCACCCAGGGCACACACCACACCCCCCCCACAGGGCACACACACACACACGCCACCACAAGGTCACGCCGCCACACGCCACAACAAATCACCTCTCAGGTCCTCTCACGCTCCTTTCCACCTCGGTACACTGGCCTGGCTAACCCACCGATGCAGGACACACGCCTGCCCCCCACGCCCCCGCACCCAGTGAGTAACACAGGGGCATCACCCCAAAACCACACACACATCGGGGCAACACACACACACACACAGGCACACACACACACACACACACACACACACACACACACACACACAAACAAAACGCCAATAATAGACACTGAATGGTGCATGGTTGTATATCATGTTTCCGATAAGTTGTTGAGCGGTTGTAAAAGAACACATTTCTACTTTACATAAATGCATCATGATGTCCTCTGCCTCACATACATTGCACTTTCTTGTGTTCGTCTGAAGACATTGGCTATCTTCCACTCCTTATAGGAACAATTAATGCTGCAGTATTTCCTATTATCGGCCATATTTCCCCATTCACGGCCTCGCCCCGCCGCCCTGCTGGGTCACTGGGGCGGCAAAAAACGCAGCCATGACCACCGGGTTAAAAATAAACTTTTCTTTCTCCTTGCCTCGTCCGAACCTTATAATCGTCTCTGGCGGTGGAGGTGGTGGTGGTGGTGGTGGTGGTGGTGGTGGTGGTGGTGGTGGTGGTGGTGGTGGTGGTGGTGGTGGTGGTGGTGGTGGTGGTGGTGGTGGTGGTGGTGGTGGTGGTGGTGGTGGTGGTGGTGGTAGAGGTGGTTATTAAGCTTGTAATGTAGTTAACATTGAAGAAAGACAGAACCACAGGGCATAGAGCAAGCCGGAAGCTCATACCCTGTCGTCGGCGTGTACCAACAGACTCAGTCCGTTGGCTCCAGGCGTCGTCAACATTTATTGTCTCTTTTTCCTCACCAGACACCCCGCTGTGGCCGCTGTCTATAGAGACGTTATCAACGGCAAAGCGTTTTGTTTGCAAGAGAAATAATCCTATCAAGGGAAGGATCTCCACCATCGTTCCTTTTAGCTGCATTTTGCAACACGCAGGGAATAGAGGGACACGGATCTGATGGAATATATAACAGCACATTTCAGATCACTTTCCTATTTTTCCCTGCACGCTTCTGTATTGTGTCCGATACAATTACAAGACAATTATCATGTTTGCCATTCCATGTATTCAACCTCAATCAATACTACACTTGAGAAAGTTAAGAGCTTCCTCGCCCAAGATAATTATTACCCGTTAATGAGAGGCCTTAGGGATATTTGAGTTACATGTTCCTCTCCCGGCACAAAGTTTACAGATTGCAAACACCGATACCACTGCTGATCCGAAACTAGGCTTCTGGCAAGAGAAAGTGTAAGTTATAATTGAGGTTTGCGAGAAATGTGAGTGCAAAGATATATATACAGGGGAGAGAGAGAGAGAGGGGAGAGAGAGAGAGAGAGAGAGAGAGAGAGAAGGGGAGAGAGAGAGGGAGAGAGAGAGAGAAAAGTAGAGAGAGAGAGAGAGAGAGAGAGAGAGAGAGAGAGGAGAGAGAGACGAGAGAGAGAGGAGAGAGAGAGAGAGAGAGAGAGAGAGAGAAGAGAGAGAGAGAGAGAGAAAAAAAAAAAATTAAATGAGATATTAGAGTAGGAAGAGGAGTCGGGAAGGTAAGCAAAGGCTGCAAGAGATTACAGGTAGAACCGGAAAACATTTTTGGAAGGTGAACTTTGAATACGATGATGAGAGGAAGGGCAAGCCGAGGGGAGATGAGGGGAGATGAGGGGAACCGCAGCTGATTAATTAGTTAAGGCTTAAGGGAGCAGCCCTCTACACAACACATCCAAGGTACACATTGCGGGTATTAGAAGAACGCCAAAGGAAAAGGAGGAGGATAACACACGAGGCTAACAACAGAGAGAGAGAGAGAGAAGAGAGAGAGAGGAGAGGAGAGAGGGGAGAGAGAGGGGGAG
>JACEEZ010014092.1:249792-254792 GCA_016584305.1 Chionoecetes opilio | reverse complement strand
GGTGGAGGTTCCTCTTATCCACCT
This sequence comes from Chionoecetes opilio, assembly GCA_016584305.1. Taxonomy (NCBI): domain Eukaryota; kingdom Metazoa; phylum Arthropoda; class Malacostraca; order Decapoda; family Majidae; genus Chionoecetes; species Chionoecetes opilio. Next base: position 254,768 of record JACEEZ010014092.1, on the reverse strand, counting down.
GTTTTCCTTCCCCTTAGCCAGAGGGGAAGGAGGTAGATGGACGGGAGGGGAAGGGGAAGGGGAAAGGTGGAGGTTCCTCTTATCCACCTGTTTCCTTCCCCTTAGCCAGAGGGAAGGAGGTAGATGGACGGGAGGGGAAGGGGAAGGGGGAAGGGGAGGTTCCTCTTATCCACCTGTTTCCTTCCCCTTAGCCAGAGGGAAGGAGGTAGATGGACGGGGGGAAGGGGAAGGGGAAAGGTGGAGGTTCCTCTTATCCACCTGTTTCCTTCCCCTTAGCCAGAGGGAAGGAGGTAGATGGACGGGAGGGGAAGGGGAAGGGGGAAGGGGGAGGTTCCTCTTATCCACCTGTTTCCTTCCCCTTAGCCAGAGGGAAGGAGGTAGATGGACGGGAGGGAAGGGAAGGGGAAAGGGTGGAGGTTCCTCTTATCCACCTGTTTCCTTCCCCTTAGCCAGAGGGAAGGAGGTAGATGGACGGGAGGGGAAGGAGGGGGGAAGGGGGAGGTTCTCTTATCCACCTGTTTCCTTCCCTTAGCCAGAGGGAAGGAGGTAGATGGACGGGAGGGGAAGGGAAGGGGAAGGGGGAGGTTCCTCTTATCCACCTGTTTCCTTCCCCTTAGCCAGAGGGAAGGAGGTAGATGGACGGGAGGGGAAGGGGAAGGGGAAAGGTGGAGGTTCCTCTTATCACCTGTTCCTTCCCCTTAGCCAGAGGGAAGAGGTAGATGGACGGGAGGGGAAGGGGAAGGGGAAAGGTGGAGGTTCCTCTTATCCACCTGTTTCCTTCCCTTAGCCAGAGGGAAGGAGGTAGATGGACGGGAGGGGAAGGGGAAGGAAGGTGGAGGTTCCTCTTATCCACCTGTTTCCTTCCCCTTAGCCAGAGGGAAGAAGGTAGATGGACGGGAGGGGAAAGGGAAGGGGGAAGGGGGGAGGTTCCTCTTATCCACCTGTTTCCTTCCCCTTAGCCAGAGGGAAGGAGGTAGATGGACGGGAGGGGGGGGGGGGAAGGGGGAGGTTCCTCTTATCCACCTGTTTCCTTCCCCTTAGCCAGAGGGAAGGAGGTAGATGGACGGGAGGGGGGGAGGGGGAAGGGGGGAGGTTCCTCTTATCCACCTGTCTCCTTCCCTTAGCCAGAGGGAAGGAGGTAGATGGACGGGAGGGGAAGGGGAAGGGGGAAAGGGGGAGGTTCCTCTTATCCACCTGTTTCCTTCCCTTGGCCGGAGGGAGGGAGGTAGATGGACGGGAGGGGGAGGAGTAGTGGTAGTGGTAGGAGGAGAAGGAGAGGATTTTTTTTTTTTTTTTTTTTTTTTTTTTTTTTTTTTAAAGGAGTATTAAGGCGCTAGGGTGACTCGTCCAAGTGCCACGTGTGCTCAAGCCTAGCCAGCCGTGACATCTTGTTGCACTGAACCCTAACAGTGAACACCGGGAATCCGGCAGTACTTCACGCCTCCTCGGGAAAACTCCCGCACCCGAGGATATTTGTGGGTAAAGGATCTATGAGGGAATCGAACCCACACCTTTTTGCTGATGTATTGAAACACCAACACTTTACCACTGAGCTATCAAGCCCTATCAAAAAATAGTAGAGAAAATATATTTAAACACCTCACCCGAAAGAGGGTAGGGTAGCGTAGCTACTAGGCTACTAACTCCAACCTAAGGACAGACACTCAGACAGTCAGAGAGAGGAAAGAGCTAAGAGGATATTTATTTAAATAACATACTTACATAATGCTTATGAGATGAATAAAATAACGATTAAATATTGTCATGTTAACAGCAGTCACGGCGGTATGAGGATTTGTTTTGATGGTCAGCGGGTCGCACCCAAGCCACCTGAGAGCCTTCGCTTTACTGGTTAATAATGGACGACACATGTACTGCTTCCATGTATTTTGTTGATCATTGCAGTGTATATGTAAATATAGTCACGAGGATTACGGTGCGGCAGAAAGGTTGTATTGTAGATCCAAGGAAGGAGAAAGAGTGGTGCGAGGACCCAGACTTTGGCGGTGGCTCCGAGTTGATCACGCTATCATCACTTCGTTGCGGGAAACTGAAGTGTTGGTTGCATTGTGTGTGTACTAATTGTGTGTGCGTGTACTGTGTGTGTGTGTGTGTGGTGTGTGTGTGTGTGTGTGTGTGTGTGTGTGTGTGTGTGTGTGTGTGTGTGTGTGTGTGTGTGTGTGTGTGTGTGTGTGTACTGTGTGTATGTGTGTGTGTGTTTTTACTAATTGTGTGCGTGCGTGTACTGTGTGTGTGTACTGTGTGCGTGCGTGTGTGTGTGTGTGTGTGTGTGTATGTGTGTGTGTGTGTGTGTGTGTGTGTGTGTGTGTGTTGTGTTTGTGTGCGTGTGTGTGTAGTAACACACACACACACACACACCACACACACACACACACACACGCACACACACATACACATAAGAAAGCCTACTCGGAAAACCTGCTTGAGAAGAGAGAAAGGTAAGAAGGAAGAAGGGAAGGAAGGAAGGTAGTACAGGAAGGAAGGAAAGTAGGAAAGAAGGAAGGAAAGTATATAGGTAGGTAGGAAGGAAGGAAGGAATATAGAAAGGAAGGACGGACAATAGGAAAAAAGGATAGGTAGGAAGGGAAGTAGGAAGGTGGAGGTGTGGTGGGGTGTTAGTGGGGGTCGAGAGGTGGGGTGGGAGGGGTGATGTGACTTGCAGGGTGGGGGTGGTAGGGTGTAGGGTTGAAGGGTGTGTGAGAGGTGGCAAGGGGTAAGGTGTGTGGTGGGGGTGGCAGGGGTGATGTGACTTGCAGGGGTGGGAGTGGGGTGGTAGTGTTGAAGGGAAGGAAGAAAGGTATTTAGATAGAGGTGTGGTGGGGTGTCGAGAGGTGGGGGTGGCAGGGGTAGGGTGGTAGGGTGTCGGGTTGAAGGGTGTGTGGGAGGGGGCAGGGTGTAAGGCGTGAGTGGGTCTGGTTTGTCTCCTTCACCTGGTGGGGGGGGAGGCGTTGGGTTACCTGGGGGTGGGGGGGCAGAGCGTTCTCACCTGGGCAGGGAGGAGAACGTACTCACTCACACCTGTCTTGCGGCACTTTGGCACGTTTTTCTCATTATTCCTATTTAAACAAGATGTTCTTCTCCTTCAGTGTATAAATAATAACTCTTTCTTTTCTGTTGCATCTCTTACTAAATTATCTTCTCTACTTTTCTCCACTCCTCTACTCTTCCCTTCTACTTACTCTTTATTCTCTACCTCGTCACCTTTTTCTCTCTGTTCCTTATTCTCTGCTATTCTTTACTCTTCTATTCTTCTTTTCTCTACTATTCTACTCTTCTTTTCTCTACTCTTCTTTTCTCTACTATTCTACTCTTCTTTTCTCGGCATCTCTCTCTCTCTCTCTCTCTCTCTCTCTCTCTCTCTCTCTCTCTCTCTCTCTCTCTCTCTCTCTCTCTCTCTCTCTCTCTCTCTCTCTGTATTCCTATTTAAACAAGATATTCTTCTCCTTCAGTCCATAAATAATAACACTCTTTTTCTTCTCTGCTGCATCTCTTACTAAATTATCTTCTCTACTATTCTCTACTTCTTCTCTCTACTATTCTTTATCATCTACTATTCTCTACTTCGTTCTCCTAAATCTTTATCATATACTATTCTCTACTTCTTTCCTACTATTCCTTACATCTACTATTCTCTACTTCTTCTCTCTACTATCCTATCATCTACTATTCTCTACTTCTTCTCTCTACTATTCTTATCATCTACTATTCTCTAACTTCTTCTCTCTACTATTCTTATCATCTACTATTCTCTACTCTTCTCTCTCTCTACTATTCTTTTATCATCTACTATTCTCTACTTCTTCTCTCTACTATTCTTATCATCTACTATTCTCTACTTCTTCTCTCTACTATTCCTTATCATCTACTATTCTCTACTTCTTCTCTCTACTATTCCTTATCATCTACTATTCTCTACTTCTTCTCTCTACTATTCCTTATCATCTAATATTCTTTGGGACCTTGGTGTGTATGCTGTCTGAGTTGGCAGAGGACTGAATGAACAATAATTTGCGGGTAACATTTCGGCTCGTGTGTGGCGGCCGAAATGTTACCCGCAAACTATTGTTAGTCCTCTGCCAACTCAGACAGCATACACACCAAGGTCCGTTAAGTATAAATTGTATTGTATTTTATCTATTATTTATTATTTTTAGATAATATAGGATTATTTTATTGTTTAAAAAAATTCTTCTAGATGTTCGCTGTTTAGCAGTATAGTATATTAATTTTTTTAAACTATTTTAGCCTGATGATGCCAAGTGTCTTTTGGCGAAACGTTGCGCATAAACAACCCCAAGAATGACGAGTGTCTTTGTCACCCTGAAATGTCGATATATATATATCTTGACATTTCAGGGTGACAAAGTATCTATCTATCTATGAACTATGAATGATACAGTAACTGTATCTACCTAAGAATACCAACTATATATATATATATATATATATATATATATATATATATATTACATTATATTCATATAGTCATATTACTCCCACTTTTTTTCTCTCTCATTTACATCACTACTCTGCTATTCTCTACTAGTCTCTATTATTATATTACATTCTCTACTAGTCTCTATTATTATATTACATTCTCTACTAGTCTCTATTATTATATTACACTCTCTACTATTCTCTATTATTATATTACACTCTCTACTAGTCTCTATTATTATATTACATTCTCTACTATTCTCTATTATTATATTACATTCTCTACTAGTCTCTATTATTATATTACATTCTCTACTATTCTCTATTATTATATTACATTCTCTACTATTCTCTATTATTATATTACATTCACTACTAGTCTCTATTATTATATTACATTCTCTACTATTCTCTATTATTATATTACACTCTCTACTATTCTCTATTATTATATTACACTCTCTACTAGTCTCTATTATTATATTACACTCTCTACTAGTCTCTATTATTATATTACA